>CAOJBK013565066.1:0-17583 GCA_948294925.1 Codiaeum variegatum
ATATGGAAAAACGTATGATAGAGTTCCACGAACGTAAGAATGTATCAGTTAGATACATTTAGGTAATTAAGGATATGTATGATGGGGCGGTTAGTAGTATACATATGTCCGGAAGTGATACAAGAGACTTACTTATCATGATCGGATTACATCAAAGATTAGTTTTAAGCCATTATCTTTTCACTATTGTTATGGATGAATTGACAAAGGACATACAAGAGGAAATCCTTTTGGTGTATAATGTTTACGAATGATATAGTGCTCATAGATGAGATCTGTGAAAGAGTTGAAAGGAAGTTAGAGCAATGGAGAAGTGCATTGGAGACGAAAGACTTCAAAATTAGTTGAAAGAAGACCGAGCATATGCATTGTAAATTTAGTGAAGGTAGTAGGATAGAACAGATGGACGTGTGTTTAAAAGGCATTGCCATATCTTAAGGCACACATTTCAGATACTTAGGATCTATCTTGCAAGAGGATGGAAGTTGTGAGGAGAATGTTGCTCATCGGATCAAACGGAGTGGATGAAATGGAGGAGTGCTTCCGGAGTATTATATGATCGAAAGATTCCACATAATCTAAAAGGAAAATTTTATTATACTGCGGTGAGACTTGCTATGATGTATAGGAGTGAGTGTTGGACTATAAAAGCATAACAAATCTCTAAGGTTAGTGTGATGAAAATGAGGATGCTAAGATTGATGTGTGGTCATACTAGAATGGATAGAGTCCGTAATGAGTATATTAAGGATAAAGTCGAAGTTGTTCTTATAGAAGACAAGTTGAGAGAATGAAGATTAAGATAGTTCAGGTATGTGCGACGTAGACCTTTAGATGTACCGGTTAGAAAATTAGAGTGCCTTAGAGTAGATGTGGATAAAAAAGGGAAGGATAGACCTAAGCTAACTTAGAGTAGAGTCATTTAACATGATCTTGAGTTCTTAAACATTTTTTATAATATGGTTCATGATCGTTCTGAGTGGAGAAAACGAATCCATCAGAAAGGGAGAACGCTAACTTGGGATTAAGACTTTATTGAGTTGAATTGTATAATTTTTTCTCTCTGCTTCAGGAGAAAAAATTTCGCGTATTTATTTTTACCCTCCAAATTGGCGAGAGGGAGATATTTTACGTCGGAAATCTTAATCGTCTTTTCTTATTACTCTTTTTTATTGCCCTAGTGCCATGGCAATCAATTAGCTTCAAATTCTGAAATTATCCTTTGGTCTGCATGCTTATCATTATTGTCCACGTTGGTGCCCATGTATCCATATATTTATAGAGAAATGCTTAAACCTTTTCATTCAGTTTAGTGTGCAATTTCCATGCAACTTTATTTTTGATATTTTTTACATTCATCTGCCCCTTTTGCAAAGATATCACAAATCAACTTTAGAATTCGAAAGCTTGCTCCTTCTTAGAGATTAGAGTTGAGGAACACTAAAAACTTAGAAGTAAAAAATGAGTGACTAGTCTAAACTATCACAAATAGTACAAAGTAAAACTAGCCTCAAACTAGCAAGATATAAGATATGATTCTTGTTGGGATATGAAGTGTGAGCAGGAATCTCACATTGTAGAGAGAGGGACTCAATGAGGGATATATGAGTGAAAATGGCACATAAGCCAAATTTCTAAGGTTTTGGATTGGAGTATAGTGTCTGACTTACAAATATGTTCCTCACTAGGCTTATATAGAAAATCTCCCAAGGAATAGGGATCCCAACACCAACAAGTGGTGTCAAAGCTGATGATTTGGTTGGGACAGGTATGCGGAAGAGCACATTTACTCTTGATGGGCCCATACTACTGGAAGTGGAAGGGCTTTAGGTGATGTTGTGATGCAAAAAATGAAATTATCATACATGAATTTTGAATTTTGGGTTATTAGGGGTCAGGCTATTTTTGTAATTTTCAGAATTGCAGAAACAATAGTTTTATTTTAATTATTATTTTCTGCATTCTTTATTCTTATTTAGGAGTTCTGGTGGGTTTGGAATTGCTTAATAAGTATTACTCTCTCTGTCTACAAATTATTGTCATTTTTTCTATTTTTGGATGTGCAAAAATAAAATTATCTATTTTCCTTTTTAAGTTAGTAAAAGCTATTATATATATATATATATATATATATATATATATATATATATATATGTCCTTTTATTTATCTTAAATTAATTAATGTTACACTTTTTCGCATAAATTGAGTTTATACTATTGGCTTGGAATTAGTACGCAAATTTTTGGAAATGGAAAGACAACACAACGATAGCAAAATCAATTCTTAATATTACAATGATTGAAATTAAACTTTTTTTACTAGCACTTTTTATTCCTAATTACACCAGCATGCACGAATCAAAGAAAGGGAAAAAAAAAAAACTCAACAACTTAAAAGTTGTTTATTAAAAAAATAATAAAGGTTCAATTTGCTCTATAAGTTTTTCTTAAATATCCAATTAAGGACAAAATTAATTTTTGATCCAATTAACGCATAAACTTGCGATTTTGGACAAAATCACTCAAATTATGTCAAATCAGGCTAATTTTCAATTACAATTCAATTTTAATTTTTTGTTTAATTTGGCGTAATTAGAGTGATTTAGTCCAAATTGCAAGTTAGATGAGTTAATTGGACTAAAGTTAATTTTATCATTAATTAGACATTTAAAAAAATTTAAGAGACAAATTAAACCTTTATACTAAAAAATTGATCAAAAAAGTTTAAATTGACATTAAAATTGTTTACTTTCTTTCTTTTGCCGCCATTATAATAAAAGGGAAATCTTAATGAAAATATTTTAAGTTGTTGCATTTGCTGTTATTATGAAAAATTTTAGCACTTTGAAATATTACACATTTTAAGATGGTTAGCAGAAGAGAATAATAATTATTATCAAAAAGATGGTTAGCATATAATTACTTGACAAAAATTAATTTAATGAAAGTAGTAATATTTGGCTCCTATATTCTATGTAGACTAAATTTAATAAGGGTAAATAAGCAAACTAATACACAATCTTAATTCTTGTGTAAAAACTAAAAGGGACAATAGTTTATGGACAAAGGAGTAATGTAGGATTCCTAATCCACACAAGATTTGAATTAGTTTCAACTATATAGATATTTAGCTTTGGAACCATCATTATTCAGTTTTCAGATTCAATAAAATATTTCCTGCATTATTGCTATGAATTGCATGAATTAAACCCTGGATATGAGTCCTAGGCCTTTTATGTGTGACTCTTAAAAGTTGTCTTAATTCTATGTATTTGTAACCTCCTGTTCATACCTAAACTTTCTACTTTAAATCTATATTTCCTGCAAAAATTACTGTGGAACAGGTTTCTCAAATCTATTCCACATCATGTTGTATACGCAATCAAGCAAATGGCCAGGTTTCAACTAGGGGGAGCCAAAGCTTTAGGCTTTAGCTGAAGCAGAAGCCCAAGCTCAATGTGAAAGCTCACATTTGAGGAGATTGTTGGGATATGAAGTGTAAATAGGAATCCGATATTTAAAAGAGATGGACTTGGTGAGGATTATATAAGTAAAAAAAAACCTATAGACACATTTCCTTAAGTTTTGGATTGGAGAATGGTATGAAATCCACAAGTGAGTTCCCTTGCTAGGCCCTTAAAGAAAATCTTCCAAGTAATCCACAAGAGTGTAAACATCTCACTTTTGAGCATTAGAGTTGTATCACGTGCCTTGAAGAAGCTATTATTGTTGTAATTTCATTCATTGGGAAATTGAATGATAAAGCATACGAGTTTAAGACCTTTAGGTAATTGAACAATAAAGCATACAAATTTTGTTATTTGTTGACTCAAAGTATCCTTATGGGACTTGAACTTAAAACTAACAACTGGACATTCTACCATTGTATTTTAAGACTCAAAATTAAGTAAACTTATAATAAGTCCAAGATGAAGTTGCGAAGGATATTGTTGTCCTGATTGCTGAAAGTGCGTTGTCACGATGCTCCAAACATTAAATGCGAATATCATCAATCTAATTCTCATGTGGAGTTCCTTTGTTGTTACCATTACCTCAATTATTATGTTCACATAGAAATGCTATGGAAATTCGTGTCCTCATAATGGTTTTTATCTTTATTCAGGAAGTAGTTGCTGGTTAAAATCTTGTTTTCAATATTATAGTTAGTATGTTTACAAGTCTAAATAGTAACATCTTACGATTTTATGATTTTTATCGAATATGGTCAACAATGTATTAAAGAACTTGCATATGATTTTCTTTTTTACTTGTGAGCTATGAAGCATGAACACTTCATTCACTTAGTGTGTCTCCATTTCCGAAACTCGAAAATTTGACACTCGGACACTCAGAAACCCACGTTTCCTTCCCTATGATTTTTGAAAATGTTGTTTCCCCGTGTCCCGTATCCCATTTCTCTGTGTTCCGTTTCGCGTGTCCGTGCTACTTAGCTTGTGAGTATTTTGTTGAGCTTGTAAAATCTATATAAGACTGGATTTTATAAAACTCCTGTTTGATTCTATTCTAGGTTAAAAATGTGCATTTAACATCCTTGATAGCTTTTATGTTGAGAACGTTGTTGCATGTCAGTTTTATTTTATATCTTATACATTCCTAGACGGTTTCCCAATCATTTGAATTTATGTATATTCTTGGCCTACGTGTTGAATGACCAAACATGTTAGTTCGCACAGCACAAATCTAACAAGGTTTGAATAGGAATTTGTGTATTGTGGTGGGTCTTAACATTTCATTTTAATGGAGACATCACAAGTCTCATCCTGACCACACACACCCTCTTAATCCTTGTGATGTTAGGGAGTGGGATTTACTATCCTTCATGAACTGTTTGGTTGTCATGCTCTGAATTGTTTTTGTTTTGTTGCAGTGGTCCATCGAGGTTTGATTGGGACCATAAAACTCAAGCTTGGGTTTATAGACGAACAAAAGCAAAATTGTTGGAAGTTTTGGAAAGTGAATTGAAGCAATTATGTGGTGAAACTGTCAAACTTGCATAGGTGCTCCATATTCTGAACATGTTGCAGAATTTTGTTTCCTGGAAAATTTAGTCCTGAATTTCCTTTTCTGGTTGGCATTCTGGATTAATTTATTTCAGGATCCTCTTTCTTTTCGGTCTATTGTATATTGTGTATGTTTTATGATGGGTCTACACAGTTTTTTTTTTCTTTTTTGACATTCATTTCATTCAATATCTATGTCGATGATTCTATTTGTCCAAAATAAAATTCTCGCTTTTCCTGAATGTCTTGATAGCTTTTTCATTGTTAATCGGGACAGTTTTGATTGATATTGCTGCCCAGTGGATTCTCCAATGTTGTTTTTCTTTTTTAAGGTGAATAATTTCATGGGAAAACATCATCTCTTGTACATGATATCATGATTTTTTTTGTGCCATAGATATAATGTCATGATATCAGCAGTTAAAACTTTTGCTTCTCAGTACATTTTTTTTTTGGAACAAAAGGAAGGGGACACCCAAACAAAAACACAAAAAGAAACATTAGACTTCATGTCTGAACCATCTTATGCCACACATATCAGCTAGAAGTAAGAACTCTAACTGGGCAGGGGCTTTTTCTAGCACAGAAAGGCCAGCTCCATAATGCACAGCAGCCTTCAAGAGCCAATCTGCAGTCTCGTTCCCTTCGGGATAACAATGCAAAATCTGTACCTCCCAATCTTGATTCAGCCAGCTCTTACACAACCTTGCGAGATTGCTAGCATGCCCAGTACCAGTTCCCTCCCTCGACAACCATTGCACAACCATTAAAGAGCCAAATTTTCTTAAACCCATAAAACCAAGCAACACTGCCCATAACTCTGCTTCGAAAGCTAAGCATCTGCCAATGTTTAAAATAAAGCCCGCCAACCAGTGTTCCAAGTTATCATGAATCACGCCTCCAGCCCTAGCTCTATAGCTGGTACCAGAACTGCTGCCATCAGTATTCAAAACCACCTAGTCAGCTGGAGAAGCTTCCCAACTTACAGAAAAAGGATTCAAACTCACCGTTTGAAACAAGACATTATGCCAACCATAAGCTCGTTGTACTTTTTGAACTTGCTAGTTAATCTATTAAAGCTTGAAGTGCAAAAACTTATCCACATTACTAAAGACCAAGTCATTTAGCCATCGCCAAATCCACCACACAGCAACACAGAAACAGATTTGCCAAGTTTTAGAACAGGGATGTTGCTAGTGAGACTCAAGGTAGCCATAAAATGCTGCCAAATACCCCTAGCTTTAGGACAATCCCGAAATAAGTGAGCAAGAGATTCCTCTTCATTAGGACAAAAGACACAACATGGGTTGGAAGTCAAACCCTTGCGAAATCTTTCCTTATTGGTTAAAATTCTGCCACGTCTGAATAGCCAAAGAAAGTTAACGTTGAGGCGCTTTCACTTTCCAGATTGTACTCCAGGCTTTCGAATTGGCTGTCACATTGTCACTACTGAGTAGTAACCTAAACTAGTCAGTCACCATCCACGATTATCCAAGCACCCTTCATCGTCGCTTAAAATCACAGCTTTGAGAGCCTTAAGAAATTGAACTGGGAGTGAAACTTCTAAGAGATTCCAATCCCAGTCATGAAACGGAATCCAGTAGTCCCTCACCGCCTGGTTAACCTCATTCCCATTAAGAGCTTGAAGGCATGATTCATGTAATGGTCTCTATCCCGGCCAAATATCTTTCTTGAATAGAGTTTTACTTCCATTACCAATTAGCATCGCTGCACCTTTAGCTAAAACATTAACAAACATGAACAACCTCTTCCATAAGTTAGAAGCAGAATTACGATGAGGAAACTGCAGACCCTGATTGTCAGTGTAACCATACTTCCTTCTGAGGACTCTAGCCCATAACGAATCATTGTCTAGAGATAGATTCCATCCCATTTTGGCCAGCAAAGTTTTGTTGAACAAGTGAAGAGATCGAAATCCAAGACCCCCTTGATCTTTGGGTTTAATTAAAGAATCCCAACCCACTAAATGAGTAGTTTTAGCTTATGAAGCCCCTCCCCATATAAAATTCCTAGCTCGCTTCTCAATCTGATTACACACACCCTTGGGGAAAAACCAGTGAAAGATAAATATTTCGCTTTCCATCCAATCTCACATAAATATGCTATAAGACATTCTGAAAAGTAAAACGCAAGACTCTTTTGTGCAAGGAAGGGTTACCGAGATACTGCCTAAGATCGGACGTGAGAGGAAAACTAAATACGCTAGAAATTTGCATTTGCTACCTCCTGACCAGCCTCCTTCGAAACAAAAATGCTCGATTTTTTATAATTGACTTTCTAACCAGAAACCAAACCAAAAAAATCTAAGCATCTCATGATTAATTAGATTCGCCCCACCGAAGCTTCAACAAATAAAACCATGTCATATGCGAAAAAAAGATGAGACAAATAGGGGTTGTGGCTAGTAAAAGAGAATGGTTTCCACCTTCCTCGCTTGACTTCAATATCAATCAGATGACCCAGCCTTTCCATACACATAACAAATAAATATGGGGAAATGGAATCACCTTGCCGGACTCCTCTAGTCAGTTCAAACCAATTAAGAGGCTTCCCATTCCAAAGACCAACCATCCTAGGAGAACGAACACAAGCCATGATATTTCTAATCTAATTACTAGGCAGTCCAATATCTCCCAAAGTGTCCTCTATAAAGTCTCATGAAAGCCTATCATAAGCTTTCTCAAGGTCAATCTTCAATGCCATAAAATAAGTGTATGCTTTCTTCATCGAATGTAACGCTTCCTGATAAAAAATAACATTATCCGTGATTTGATGACCATGGATGCTACATTGAGATGAAGCCACAATGCTAGATAGAATAGGCTTGAGTCTATTAGTCATAACCTTAGTAATGATTTTGTAGCTCACATTACAAAGTCCAATAGGCCTAAATTGCTTGACAAACTTCGGGTTTTTAATTTTAGGGATCAAGGCAACAAAAGTGTCATTGAGTGAAATTGGCATAATACTCGTGTCAAGAAAATGAAGAACTAGCTTCCCAACAGAATTACCCACCAACTGCCACATGTGTTGATAGAATCCAAAATGAATTCCATCAGGCCATGGGGCTTTAAAAGGTTGCATGTCATCAAGAGTGGCTTTAACTTCATGAAGAGTGAAGTCTTTATTTAAAATCTGCATATGCTCATTAGTTAGAAGAGGAAACATGCCTTTGATTGCATTTTGTGGCTTTACATCATTGTTTATAGTAAATAGATCAATATAAAAAGATTGAACCATATCCCGACGAGTTAAGTTTGCATAAACCCATTGGCCATTCCCATCACGAAGAGCTTTAACAGTACTGAAACTTTTCCTGGCCAATGTAGAAGCATGGTTAAATTTTGTATTTCGATCACCTGACTTGATCCATTCCTCACGTGAACGTTGATACCATTCGATTTCTTCCTGATGCAAAACTAACTCCAGCTCTTTATTGAGCTTGTGATCAAGCTGAATAATGCGATGGTTCGGATTTTCTTCAAGAACACGTTGTACACCACTGATTCTCACCCACGACCTCATCTTCCTCTTATTCATTGTGCCAAAGACATCTACACTCCAAGAAGTTAGGCCATTAACCAACTGATTAATGTTATCATTCCATTACCTCTTATTGTTCTAAAAATTCTTAATCATATCAGCAAAATTGGGACTGGTCAGCCAGGCTGCATTGAATAAAAACCTCTTCCTACTCACATTAAAAGCGTTTCCAGTAGATAATAAAATGGGGCAATGGTCTGATTGTATTTTAGGAAGGTGTTGAATTGCTACATCCAAGAACAAACTCCTCTATTCAATATTGCTAAGAACACGATCCAAATGAGCTCCCCTAAACCCATAGGCAGAGGAAGTTCTACTCCATATAAAATTTGGGCCACTGTACCCCTAGTCTAAAAGTTGTTCCTCAAAAACCCAATTAGAAAAAAGAGAGCTGTGAGAATCATTATAAGAAGAAGGATTACTAACCTCTTCCCTGGACAAAGTTGCATTAAAATCCCTAAAGATGACCCATGAAGCATTAATTTGAAGATGGTGCGCTTTCATGTTAGCCCACAATTGTTTCCAAAGGGCCTGATCAGGACTGCGATATACGATTAACATGAACCACGACTTTTTCTGCACTGCTAACAATACAGAGCACGATAAATTAGGGATGTGTGTACACTACTTTAACATCAAAATGGGACTTCCAAAATACCCAGATTCCTCCATTGAAACCCATATCTTCTACGCTCACCCACCAATCAAAACCCATCTTCATACAAACTTTATCAGCTTGAATCCCATAGATTTTTTGTTCTAAGAGACCCAAAATATCAGGCATGTGAGTATTTAAAATATCTTTTAAAATACATTGGAAATCTCGTCCAGCTGCACCTTGACAATTCTAGACTATACAATTTAATTTATCAACCATCATAAATAAAAAATAAAATGGAAATGAGACCTATACACCAACATGGAGCACAAATATCCATTAAGGATGGGGCACTTAATTAATATTGTCATGGATAAAAACACCTTCCAATGTAGGGATATCTAAATTCCCCAATTCTAGATTCCCATCTTCTGAAATTAACTCATCATCAACATTTGGAACCTTTTTTTGGTACTCATCTCCCATAGGGTCATCTTGATGGTGTTCGGGATTAGAGATGCTATGCAATCGATTTAGAGCCTCTCTAATGTTTTGTTGAGAGTCCCTCATAACTAATTTATGAGATATCTCCATTCCAACTTTTGAACCTCTAACAATCACATGATCACCACCTTCTCCAGCCCAATTATACCCTCTGGTCCTAGCTGTAGCATGTTGCCTCTGCTCATCCCTATTCACATTGGGAATAACATTTTCTTTCTATTGAAAAACTTGCTCTCTCATAATACTACCATAAGCTAGTTTGCTATTAACTTGCACATTGGGCCTCCTTCCTCTCGTTTGCAATCTCAACTCACTTTTACTAGTCTCACTACAAGAAAAAAAATTTATAGCTACGAAAGTTAACTATGCAAATATTTGTGTAGCTAATTAGATTCGAATTTGATACGCATTAGATAAGCAATATTAAAAAAAAAAGCAAATAAGTTATAGTAAATACTTTTAAAACACACTAGCTACGAAATTTCTACGAAATATTTAGATACGAATAATATTTCGTAGCTAAGTGGTAGCAAATTTGATGGGAATAATTTACAATATTTCCCTCTAGAAGTTAACTACGAAATTGTTACAAAAAACTGCGTAGCTAAATTAGATACATATTTTTTCGTAGCTAATTTTAGGCGCCAATTGAAAATTTAGAAAAAAAAAATCGGCGCCTTAGATTTAATATTTGATACGTAAATTTTCATAGTTAAATTTTAATAATGATATTGCTATGCAAATTTTTGTAGCAATTGCGTATAAAAATTATAAATTTATAAAAATATATTACATTTGTTACCAATTTTGGCTTAGCAATTTCGTATCAAATAAAATTTAAGTAGATTTTAGTATGCAATTGTTCATATCAAAGGATTAAGTATATAAATAACTCACAAAAAACTTAATTACCAAATCCTTCTCTCGTTTTGTCTGCACCATCGTCCCCACTACCCTCTCTCTGCCCCCACCACCTCTCTGCCCCGACCGCCCCCACCACCTTCTCTCTTCCCCCACCGCCCCCACCACCGCACCCTTTCCCCGTTCAATCTCTCTTCACTCTGTCACCAAGAAACCTTGCCCTTTCCCCGCTCAATCTCTCTTACCCACCCTCTCTGTCACCACTGCGCCCTTTACACCAAGTTCAGAGCTTCTCCGATGAGAACAACTCTAGGTATTTTTATTTTCATTTTAAAAAAAAAAACACTTTTATCATTTTGTAATCTCTTCTTCTCTCTGATGAACTCATTGATGTAACTTATCTTTGTGGCAATGCCAATAACCTTATTTTGATTGGAGTTTGAGTTGATTTCTTGTTTAAATTAAGGTTATTAAAAACACCTTGTTGGAATTTTCTTTGAGAAATATGCTAGGCTTTGTTTAAGAAATTTATGCTAATAGCTTTTTGCTTTATTTTCTAAATTGTCATAGTAGTTCTGTTTTGTCAATTTTGGGTAAAACACTAGATTATTATCCTTGATTGGAGTTTGAGTTACTTTTTTATTTAAATTAAGTTAGTTACTGAAATCTTTATTTGTACTTTTCAGCTATAACTAATATTGTGTTTTGACTTTTCTAAGATGTTTATATGCTTGGTACATTTTATGATATTGTTTATTTCGATTTTTATGAACTATATATTTTTGTTTAATTCTTAGTTGGTTTTGATAAATTTTATGCAGTCCTACTATTAGCGATAATCAATTTGTTGTGGGTTGTCGTTGAGTGAAGTAGAGGAAGAAGATAAAGACCTTGAGAGGCTCTAACATATCGGTGATGCTCTTGAATCTCTTGAACATTGTTTCTCTAACTTGCATGTATAATACCCTATTATTAAGTAAGATTCCTAAATAAAATTGACATTTTATAATGGTGGTGTTGAGTGATTTAGTGAGAATTGGTGAGTGTTGAGTTTGTAGTGAGACTCATAGACATAATTGAAAATCGACAATCATAATTAACTGATGTATAATTTATTTTTCAGTAATAAATCCATCATATAATGTTTATTTATGCTTGTCAATGCAAGAAGAGAGTGTACTCTATCAAATGGATCTGATTGAAAAGATAGCAAGGGTTATTGCTTCACTACTTAGCTCTCAAGCTCTAGAGAGGGTAATTTTATATCACTTCATTATCATTGACTTATAATTGCTAGTCATTTTGATGATTGTAGTCTAATTAAATTTCAGTATATGCATACTAGTTAGTTGAACTTCAAGACACATCTTTGGAAAATAAGGGGTATGAGATCTGGTTCTTAAAGAATTTAAGTACTAAACTTTGAATTTTAGTAAATACGAATATGAAAAATATAACAGCTAATCACCATTATATGATTTCTTTTTAACATGTGTCATTTTGAGAAGATGTGATAGCTACTAACATTAACTTAGGTGGTATGAGATGCAAATCATGTTGCTGATTCACTTGCTAAGGTTAGGACCTCATGGTGTGCAAATTTTCTAGTTTGTTCTAATTTATGGAGCTATTATTTATAAATGTTAATAGTGCAGGTTAAGTAAATTGGGTGCTAATTGTGTCATCTAATGCATTTCATCTTTCTTGCCTTATTTTGGTTTTATATGATGGCATATTCTGGGAGACAATTTGATTTTTGGGCTGTTGCATTGAGAAGTTTTTGTGGAATGTTTTGCTAAAATTGTATCACTTTAGTTTTTTGCTTTCTCCTCTTTGAAGGCAGCTAAAAAAGTAGCTAAATTTAAGGTAGTTTTCCTACATTTTATACGAATAGATTGTAACTATAGAAATATTTGCATTTGAACAAATTTGGTTAGTTTTTAACGAATATAGACTCTTCAAACAAGAGTGCTGTTAAAAAGAATGCAATGTGAGATGCTACAGGTGAAAGAGAATCTAGAGAATTATGTTGATCTTGAAACAACTTTTGGTGAGAAGAAAAAGCTTTCTTCCCAAATGGCTAAATAGTACAATCTAGCTACTATTGAGAAATCATAAAATGCTTGTGAAATTTTCGTCTTTAGTTATTGTTATCACTGTCAAATTGTTTATTTATTTTTTTTTCTTTTGTTAATTGTTAGATGGTATGCATATTTGGAGAAATTAGGTTATTTTTCAACTAATGCAAAAAGCTCTAAGCCACCATTTGGTAGGAATATTTTATATTTCAAAATTTGGATGCCCATTTAAATCTTTAGTTATTATGGAACTATTGCCTATGTAATTTGTTGGAGACATGCTTGTGCTTTAAAATTATATAAACAAAGAGCATCAGATCAAGCTTGAATTTTTTTTTTCATTAATAGATGATGCAAGTGATTATACATGCTTATTGTTTGGCCTGATTATGATAATTGGTATTCTTGAAAATTTCATTAGTATGAAATGTAGACTATTAGGGGTGAGAAATTTTAAGCTCAATCCAATTGCTAAAGTACTATGGATTAACACATGCAACAACCTTCTTTAGTTTTTCTTTTCATTTCGATAGCAACTAGTTTTTTTTATGCCTTCTTATGAAACTAATGCTTCATCCAAACACTTGATTGTGGCTCCTTCAAGTTCTGTATAATTTATATGGTATTTTATCTTGATTTTTTTCTCTGAATTATATGTGATTTTTGCATTTATTTTGTTGAAGAAAAATAAGCATGTTTGGCTCATTAGATTGACTAGATAGTTAACAACCTAAAGATCACTAAATGGTCTTGTATATGGAGATTCAGTTATTTACAACTCCATTTTTGGATTGGTATAGAATGCTTTTTCTATTAATTTTCATGTATTTTTTCCTAGAAACATTCAGTGTAATTGTCTAGAGAACGTGTTAAGCATGTTTTCTTCTGTTTCTTATTCTAAGAAGGGATTGTTATGAAATACATATTTATGTGTTAATGCCTTCTTCTGTGAGTTCGGTGTTTTGGATTGCCAAATTTATACACAAGAATCATATTATTATTACATTATATCATTTTGTTTTGGTTTATGAGGAATGGATGAGAGACACTTCAGAAGTGATGGTATCATTTTTTCTTCGCCCCTTTCTCTCCCAATATGTGAATAATGGAATTAATTGTTAGCCTGCAACCTTTTTGCTCTTTGGATTTGGTTCATTGCTTAAATTTTGTTCTAAAGTTATTGCCCTTATAGAGTTATCCTTACAGCTTTTAATTGTCAAAATTATGCTTATGTTAGTGAAGATCTCCCTTACCACCAGTGCTAGTTATTCAGAATGATGATGTTGAAGATTCATGTATGTTTTTTCTATTGGTTTTTGTACTTTATTAAACTTAGGCTTTCTTTGTTTGAATGTTCATTAGGCATGAACTTGGATTAGGCAATCAGTGACCCAATCTTGTGAGGGAGGTTAGTGCTCTCTTTTGAAACTTTTAATTGTTGATTGGATACATTTTTTTGGTAATTGATAAACTAAAAATTAATAAATTACAAATTATTGTATGCAATTAATAATTTAAAAAGTTTTGTTATAATTATTGTGGGATGCTTTAAATAATGCTTTAACAAGTTATAGCAATGCCCTCAGTCATATGTTGAGTATCAAGAGAGGTCCCTTGTAATTTGAATTATTGGTTTAAGATGCCATAATAAGAGATTATGATTCATCATTTTACATTTGGTAACTAGGTATTGTGCTTAAATGTAGGTCTTTGCCGAGTAGATTGTGGTGCTTGTCTAGTTTATTACCATGTGAAAGATACTTTCTTTTCCAATTTCCTCTATATTTTAATGTTTGGCCTAACTACATGCTAGCATGTATACCCTAAATTGTAAGCAAGTTCGTTTTATTTTGTTGCTTTGTAGGTAATTTCAAGCCCATAGGAAAATGGATGGACCACTAGAAGATAAGTTGTTTTGCTTGGCTATATCTTCATGTGCACGTTCTTTTCCAATTGAATCAACTAAGCTCTAGGTTATAATTGGAATTTATATAATGTAGAAGAAATAATTTATTGTATTTATATTTGGAATCATGTTCTATTAATAAATTAAAGACTTTGTTGATATTTCGTGTAATGTATTTGTTAATATACATTAAATTTGACAATTTATCTATTTATGATTTAAAATTTTAATATGCATTAGTTATGAATACGGTGAACATATAAAAAACCAAATAGCTATGGAATTTCGCTACGAAATTTTGCTATAGATTGGCTACGAATTAGCTATGAAAATTGCATATTTAGTTAACTAAGAAATATTCATATCTAATTTTCAAAATTTCATACCAGAGGTTGCTACAAAGCAATAATTATATAAATTAGTTTTGCTACGAATTTTTTATTTTTTGTTACGAAATACTGCGTAGCTAATTAGCTATGAATTAATTATTCATAGAAAAATTAATTCTTAGATACAACTATTTTTGTTACATAATTATTTCGTAGCTAAGCCAATTTTTGTCATAGATAACCTATATTAGCTATGAAAAATTTTGTTTAGCTACAAAATAATTACGTAGCTAATTTAATTTGTTCTTGTAGTGTCTCCTCTCTCTCTCTCTTTCCCATTAATCGCCTCATCAGAATGGTTGACAAAGCCATCATCATGCATTTGTGAATCACTGTCTTCCTCCAAAGGAGCAAACTGAGATTGCTGCACTGCCAATACAACCTGGTTACCCTTAGCCTTCCCCTTACCAACCTCCTAGTATGCATTCTCAAAACCCCCATCAGCCCTTGTTTGTTTTTTATTTCCCTTCCTGATTCTAAGAGGGGAAATCATCCATTTCCTAAAGCTTTCGAAAAGCTTCGGTCTTTCTTAAAAGAAGTTCGATTGCACTTCCTCAGCAGGATCTTTCATTGCTACACCTTCATTGTCATTCCTCCCCACATCATCAATAGGTTCCTCTCCTTTCTATTTCTTGCATTATTCCTACCTATGCCCATAATGACCACAACAGAAACAAATTAGGTACATACCTTCATATTCAATCAAGCAAACTCCATGTCATAGTTTAAACTTTGCGAGGAGAGGTTTACGTAAATCAACTTCCATAAACATTCTAGTATACTTCCCTCTAGCTGCTAGTGATGTTGTCGAGTCCACTCTCAAAGGCTTGCCAATTTTCTCCCCCATCTTCATAAGAAAAGAAGTGTTAGAGTATTTAATAGGTAGACATGGGAACATAACCCAAACAGCTTGGCAGGCCAAAGCATCTTGGGATGCATGGACACCACTTCTTAACTGTCAAATAATGGTCAGCCACCATCCAGGACCTTCAAAAAGAGCAAAATTGTAATAATCCTTCATCCAAAATTTAGCTAGAAAATAGTCATTTTCAATGGCAATTAATTCCAAACTTCCCTTAGGCTTCCATAACTCCTTGATTCTCCTCAATAAATAAGCATAACCAACTGAGTGTCCCAAAACTTTAATAATGAGTGTCATACGCCATGGATGTCGTAATCTTGCCTTTTCCGCTTTAAATAGAGAGACTAAAGGGCAATCACCATCCCCAGAATCATCTGCTATATCATCATCATCATCAGAAATCATGTCAACCTCCTCTTCCATCATCTTTGATGATTGCTCTGTATCCCTATTTAAAAGCTTGTGCCTTGGATCTGAAGGTTTAGTTCATTCTGCTCGTCCACTTCCATATTCTGCGTTTTGGTACTACTTCCTCCGAATCCCCAACCTCTCAGATTGTTTTAACCTTCTTATTACTCCTGCCTAACTAGTCTGTCTCTTGTCGGGTTCTCATTGGCGGCCGATCAGCCATAAGGCTGTCATTAGGGTTTACATCACTATTCTCGCTAGGGTTTTCCATAGATTGGAATGTGTTGTTTGCCTAATAATTTTCAAGATCGCCCTCATTACATTGTATACTACTTTTCAGAACTATTCTTATTTTATTTGAGAACTTCTTTTCAGAAAATGAATTACCCAAATAATAAAAAAGAAAAAATAAATGTTGAAATGAAATTCTTATTTATTAATGGTCCATATTCATGACTTTCATTTCTGATAAAACTGAGAATCAATAATATAGAATAGAGAACTATAAGGTGAATTAGCAACCCAATAATGAGGGAGACTTATTCAACACATTTTTAGCTAACTAGTATGGCATTTGGTTGCTCTTCCTCCTAATCAAAATAATCTTGGTATACTGGATAATTACTATTTAGTTCTTGAATTTTGATAAAAACACTATAATTTTTATAGTCTTAAAATTTAACTAAATTTAACTAAGTCATTCTTGCATTTTTTTAATGAAAAAAAAAAGAAAGAAAGAAAAACTAGCAACACATCTCTAAACCAAATGAAAAAATAGCCCAAAAATACTCCACCTCAGAGAGATCGCCGCAAAATCTAGCAACACTCACTCTCTCCTAGTAGCTCAGATCAAATCAAGAATCTTCACTGACGAGAGGAACCCGACATGCACCGGGCTTTAGCAAAGTGATGGAACCGCCACAAAACAGAGTATTCAAACACACAAAACTTAGAAAAATATAGACACATATTAAATTGGGAGTCAAATATTCACTGATAAAAATAAAATTGACATTATTCAGTGAAAAACCAATAATAAAATAAGAAAAGTAGCCAGAATAAACCTCCCCTAGGAAGCCACATTGAAACCCTTGTTTTGGAACCAAAGAGTTTAGAGAGAGAGAGGCTCTAGTTAAGAGAGAGAAAGTTTTCTCCTAAGCATCCTCCTAAGTTGGGTGTTAGTTCTTTCAAATGAAATTATAAGGGTAAAAAGCATCAGCAATCACTAAGATTTGCTTATTTTTTCATTTCGATCACTAACTGTTAATTTTTTTCAAAATAGTCACTAACCTTCTATTTTTTTCCACCGACAGGTCATGAGCAGGTTGTTAGCTTTAAATCTGACGTAGCACGACACATGTCAATCATATGCTAACACATATCAACACGTCA
>CAOJBK013565553.1:0-10054 GCA_948294925.1 Codiaeum variegatum
AAAAAAGTTTATTTTGAAGAAGAGTTCTTCAAACTCTTCTTCAATTAACCTTTGAGAAAAGAGTGTGGAGAAGTTTTCAAGTCCAAAGCCAATCCTCAAGTTTCAAGTTCTCAAGTAAGGGAGTAAGGATTAAACATTTGGGTAACCCAAGAGAGAAGATTCAAGCTTCTTAAAGAGAATTGGAGAACAAGCTTTTAGGAAAAGCTAGGTATGGTTCAAGCTAGAGGCTTCACACTTAAGGAGTTTAACGAAGGAGGGTGAAAGGTATTTTTACTTCAAACCTTTCTTTGTTCAACTTGTGTTTTGTACACAAATTGGTGAAATATCCTTGGTTGAAGTTATGGATCCAAACCTAGGTTTTGACATTTATCAAAGAGTTTGATAAATGACTAAACCCTCTATGTTAAAAGAGTTTTGACATATAATTGATTTTCAAAGATTTTGAAAATTTCTAATGATTTTGTTAAAAGAGTTTTGATAAAATGTTTTATACTCAAAACCTAGGTTATGGCTATGTTTCAAAGTGTTTGAATAATTGCCTAACTTAATTTTGTTAAAAGAGCTCTAGAAAAATTATGGTTTTGAAAAACAGAATTCGAATCCTTTCCGGATTTGATTTCTCCACATTTTCTGCTTCCACTACACCACTCCATAACATTTCCTTCAACTGGAAAAGGGCTTACTATGTCCATCCCTCATTTTACAAAGATCCATGTTCAATAGATGGGCACCTGATCTACTGCTGGTACTCTATTAAGGTTGGTGAACCTCTAACATGCTTGGCATTTCCGTACTAATCTCATAGTATTTTCCTTTATTGTGGGCCAGTAGTAGCCTTGCCTGATTTCTTTTGTTGCTAACATTTTTCCTCCTATGTGCATCTCATAAGCTCCTTCATGCTTTTCCTTCAGCACATACTCAGTTTTTCTTGGGGTCAGGCATCCAAGCCAAGGTAAATGCACCGTGAAGTGAGAGCTTTGCCACTTAACCTTTTTAGCTAGCTTTGGATCTTTGTGTAGCTTTCCATTTTCAACGTATTCTCTAATGGGGTCCATCTAACAAGGTTTAGTGCCAGCCTCCATGAGACACTCAAGTTCCTCTATACTTGATTAGGTTAGGACCCTTATGAATACTTTCCTAGGCAAGTTTGTTGGGTGAGCTACTGCCAACTTACTTAGGGTGTCAGCTCTACTATTAGCTCATCTAGGGATCTTCTTAAATTCCACTCTATTCCCTTCTCCTTCATTCTTTTAAGCTATTTGTCCACCTTATGGAGGTACTTAACCATGTTAGGGTGCCTAGCTCTATACAACCCTTTTATATGTCCTAACACTAGTTAGGAATCACTACAAACATGAAGCACTTCAACATGCAAATGTTCCACCACTGAGAGGCCTTGCATGAGGGATTCATACTCTACTGTCATATTGGAGGTGTGAAAGTCTAGCTTTAATGCGTATTCTAGGAGCATTCACTCTTCAATTTTTAGCACAACTCCAACGTCGCTTGCCCCTTTGCCACTAACACCATCTACGTAAAGTTCCCACATGACCTTCGAAGCTTCCCCTTTAGATCCTCCTACTTTGCCTTTATTAGTGACTTAGTCTGGTGAAAAAGAGCATTCTGAGATGAAGTCTACTAAAGCTTTGGCATTTATTGCTAATCAAGCTCTATATTATAGGCTATATACCGCCAATTCTACTGACCAACATAGCATTCTATCTAAAAATCTCTGGCTTTTGTAAGATCTTCTGTAGTGGCTTGTCTATCATGACTAACCTTTGGCATGCTTTAAGTTACACTTTGAACTTTCTATAGGAGATTACCAAGGAGTAAACCAACTTCTTAAGTGGACTATAATTTAGTTTTGCTTCTTGTAACACCTTATTGAAATAGTAGACCGGCCTTTAGACTCCTTCTTCTTCCCTAAGTAGCACTGAACTGACTTCATGGGGCTAGGCAGAGAGGTAAATGAGAAGTTCTTCCCCCGGAAAGTGTGTGGTATTTTCCAAGATCATTGGTGAGTTTGAAAGCATATTGAGTACTTAACTCTTTCTTATAATCATGAGGAAAATTTGCAGAAACATAAAGAAGAGATTTAGAATGACTCATCGTTTGGCCTGAAGCAAAAAAAAAAAAAAACCAAACACTTAAGCAAAGGTAGTTAATTAAGATTTAGATAAAGTAATTGCCTTCCATTTTCCCAAATTAATAAATTCAAAGATACCATGAGAGAGCCTATTCACACAAAGAGTGAAAAGACATAGATAGGGGGAACCCTTGTCTTATCCTTCTAGAAGGCCCTAAAACATTAGAAAGACCACCATCCCAGCAAATTTGAAATTGTATCAAAGAGAAGCCTTTATAAATGATTTTATCACAAAATTAGGAATATGTGCCTCTTTGAGAGTATAAAGTCCCAATTAAGGTTGTCATATGCTTTTTTAGTCCATTTTAACAACCATTAATTTCTTAACATTTTGTTTAGAAAGCTTGTTGTGAACAACCTCTTACATAATAATGATGTTATCAGTGATATGGCACCCTAAAACAAAGCTAGTGTGAGTATCACCAATGAACTTCCTCAAAATAGATTTTAGCCTATTAGCAATAATATTATACTACAAAAATGGGGGTAAATAACCGATGTAAAAAGGTTTTTTTTGAAAAATAATAATCTTCATAATTATTTTATACATGACAATACATAAGCTAAAAGGGAAATTTTGGTTTTATAAATTTAAGGGTCTCCACTTTTGGAATAAGAACCAAAATGGTGCAACTAAAGTCACTAGAAAAATTCCCTCCTTTAAAAACATGCTTAATGGTATAAAAAATAACTGCACCTATGATGTCCCAACACTTTTGGAAAATAAAAGCACTTAGGCCATCAAAACTCGCTAATTTCATAGGTTCCATGGAAAAAAGAGAAGAACCTGAATTTCCTATACATATGGAGAATAGGCTGGAAAGAGAAGTAATCTTAACATCAGTGAGTGTAGGAAATTTACCTTTCACCTCATAGTAGGTCAAAGAGTCATTACCATTGGAAAAGATACCACGAAAATAGTTCACATCCATATCTTGAAGAAAATTTTTTTTCATAAACCTACTCACCATTGTAATTTTTTAATGTAACAACTTTTCCCCTCCATCTCTTAGTGATAGTGGAAGCATGAAAGAAGGAAGTATTTCTATCACCACTATTAAGCCAATTAATCTGAGATTTTTATTGCCAGATGAGCTCTTCCTGAGAGAGGTTACTCTCATATTCAGCTTCCAATTCTTTATTAGTATTAGAAAGCTATTCAGAAAAGTTTCTATCAAGAGATTATTGAATATCCTACATAATTAACAACCTTATGCTTCCTATATCATATATGGCCTAAAAGTTTACTAGCAAAATAGTAAGAGAGGAACAAATATCGTTATTGTATCTTTAGGATGAAGCTATCAAATCCTTGAAGTCTTAATGGAGGATCCAGTGGGTAAGAAATCAAAAAGGCTTATCAGAGGTATTTAGTTGATGCAAATGCTATTGCTTTAAAAGAAGGCATCAATGATCATATTGAATCATTGGTAAATGATAAACTATGGCATGTTGGAAGAAAGAGAAGCCTTGATCATTGCACATCATCATGTTAAGGCATTCCATAAGGTTGGCTTGCCTCCAAGTGAAACTGGGCCCTTAAAAATTAATATCATGAATGTTGTTGTCAGATAACTAATTAACAAAGTCTTTTCTTACTCCACTATAATGATTGCTTCCCCTTCTCCTTTCATGCGAGTAAAGAAGAGCATTGAAATGTCAGGAAAAGGAGTAGGAGTCGTAATATAATTACAAACATAGGAAAGTGGGAGTTAAGGCTCCTACAAATAGCTATAAAATGGAAGAAGTTGCCTGTGCGAGTATACACTTCAGTATGGATGAAATGGTTATGTTTTAGAATGACATTAACTAAGAGACCATCCTTCCATAGTAACCAAATGCCTCTAGAGAAACCATTAGCTTCAACTTGATGAGATCTATCAAAGTTGGGCTTGGATATAACTTCATCAGCCCATTTTCCATTGATTCGAGCTTCCAAAAGAACAAGAAAGTTACAATGATTATTAAAAATCATATATTTGACAACATAAGATAAATTTGTTTTCTTTCCCCTTGGGATTTCTAGAAAATTAAGGATAAAGACATAATGAAATAAATAAAAGAAGAGAAAGTGAAAGCATGCCTATACGTAAGGGTCAAGAGGCTTATAGTCACTATCGTCTAAATCATCTTCATTTAATATAAGATCAACATCTTGGATTTCATCATCAATATCTTTCATCAACTCAATAGTTTCCTCTTCATAACCATAAGATTTTCACTAATAGGTATGACAATTTCTAGTTTCTTGGTGATATTAGAGGCCCCTTTTTTGAAAATAGGATTCTTCTTAAATTGGATACCCATCCCTTTATCTTTTAGGAGGATGTTAGTGTTAACAGTAGTAGTAACCACATTATTCCTTTCCCATAGAACTCAAGCCTTAAGAACTCATAGAGTTACGAAGTATAATAACAATTGAACATTTTCTTATTTCTAAGGAG
This sequence comes from Codiaeum variegatum, assembly GCA_948294925.1. Classification (NCBI taxonomy): domain Eukaryota; kingdom Viridiplantae; phylum Streptophyta; class Magnoliopsida; order Malpighiales; family Euphorbiaceae; genus Codiaeum; species Codiaeum variegatum. Next base: position 4,594 of record CAOJBK013565553.1, read on the forward strand.
GTTTTGCTAGGAATAGCCATGGTTTTAGCATTGGATGAAGTAGGGATGTACTTCTCATGCTTCTCAAGAATTCTTTGGGATAGGCCTTGTGATTCTCTCAAGTTTGTTAATAATTTTCCCTTTCCTTCATTGTTTTTTAGTGTCACCAGATTTTTTACTAGTATTGGGGTCAACTGCCTTTTGATTTCCCATCTTTCCTTTTGGAATAGTTATGGTTTTGCAGTCCCTATTTGAATCAGAATCAAAAATCTCATCATTCAATTCTTGAGTTTCTACAACAGTTTCTTCCAGATCGAAAACCTTAAAAAAGTTGCAAGGTTGATTATCTTTATTATCAAATGAGGCACGAGGTCCCTTTTTTCCATTTTTACGAGGCATGCTAGGGCAATGCAACCATTCACCAAAGCTTTCCTTCACCACTCTATCTATAATGATTTCCTTAATCATAATAACATTCAAAGGGGATGCATTATTCACCTCCTCAAAGTTAGGAGCAGAAGCCAGAACTTGAACCCCATTTCCTTTTTTAGGACAACTAGAGTTAACATGTCTATAATAGTAATAATCATAACAAATCAGAGGAATATTTTCATATTTTACTCTCTAGAGTTTAATTTCAATTATAAATTTAGAGATAAGTGGCTTTATGGTGCCAATCTCAACAATGATCCTAGCAAATTTTCCTCATTGATTATCGACAATACAATAATTTATCTTTATTAATATGCCAATGACTTCAACTATCTTGGTGAGAACTCTTTTGTGATATAGGTGAAGAGCCATACCTGGGAACCTTATCCAAACTACTATAGAGGTACACATATTTAATTGAGTATTAAAATTAGGGTTCCACGGTTGAACAGACAAATAATGTCCATAGATTACCTAAGGGCCATCATGGAGAGCACTAAGGTATCAATTTTGCTATCAAACTTGACGACATACTTATTATTCTCAAGATCAATGACTTTATAAAAACCTGTAGGATCCCAAAGAGAATGAAGTTTTATACAAAGGGCTTTATAGCCAATCAGTCTATCAAGAAAATGAATAACAACTGAAGTTCCCATGGTTTTGTCCAGGTACTTATGTGCATCATCAGAGATATCAATGCATGGGAAAAAAAGGTATGAAACTATTGAGTTCCCTTCTCCTTTCAATGTCTTCACATTAAGTCCAGCCTTGCCTGATTAGGGTTTGATCCATCTTGAAGGGGATCCTCAATGTCCTCGCTCATATTGCCAATTTCAGTGTCCTCTCCATTCTTTGGCTCCATATCATTATGTTCATCAAAACCATTGTCTTAAGAGAGTCATAGGTTCCTATTTTCTATTTGCTTTGCTTTTATAAGAAAGTTTGTTATTGTCCATACATGTAGGATTAGTTGCAAACAAGCCCTGCTCTTCTCCTATTCGCACTTTTTTCCCTCCTACGATCATTAGTAATAGGCGGCGAATGACCCTTTTTCAGGGGATCAAGAGGAAGAGTGATTGGTTTTCCATTTTAATAATATAGTGTTTTTAAGAGTTAGAGTTTTTATATAATAAAGTAAAAAAAGGAAATTTCGTTAATCTCAAAGTAAAAAAACGAAAAAGAAATTTCGCAGTGCATTTCAATAGAAAATTACAATTACCTTAGAATGCTTGTATTTCAATGGGAATACAATTACATTTAGAAAGTTTGTGTTTCAATAGGAAATTACACTTATTACGTTTAGGAATATGAAAAATGTATGTATGCCATAGGAAATTAGGAATTATTATAATTTAATAAATTTTTTATAAATTTTTTAAAATAAATTTAACATAATATAATTCTAATTAAAAATTAATATTTATTACATTTTTATTAAAATTTTATTAAATTTATATATAAATCAACTCTATATAATTACGCATAAAGAAGATACTTCTAATTATTTTATATATTGTTTATTCTTATTAGGTTTATTTATATTTATTTTTTATATAATGAGAATTTATACTCAAACAATCTTGAAAACAGATAGATTGACAAATAACAAGATTATTATTATTATTATTATTATTATTATTATTATTATTATTTCACTTTGACTTTTTATTTTTTTAAAATTGATTTCAATTAAGCAGCTTCATTAATTATTGATTATTAAATGATTCATTGCGTAGAATTTGTAAATTAAAAGTAGTACCATGGAAAAAATTAGGGGTGAGCAAAACCGAATCGAAATCGAAAAATCAAACCGGACTAAATTGAAATTATCAATTTGGTTTGGTTTTTCGATTCAGTTTTAATTTTTGAAAACTAAAATTATTTCGATTTGGTTCGGTTTGAAAAAAAAAAATTGGTTTAAACCGAATCAAACTGAAATTTTAATACTATGTAATAAAATTAATATTATTTATAATATTTTAGAAATTATTAAGAAAAATTACTAGTATTTGTATTACATTTATATTTAATGTCTTAATAATTTTATAAATAATAATATTTAGGTATAAAATATATAATTTCTATTAAGATATTATTTAATTATATAAAAAATTTTGGTATAAAAATATATTCTGGTTATTTCGATTTAAAACCGAATAAACCAAAAATATTTTGGTTCGGTATATATTAAATTTCTGTTTAATTTGTTAAAATATTAAAATTTTAGTTTTTGGTTTATTCGGTTTGGTTTTAAACCGAACCGACTGAATACTCACCCTATAAAAATCATATTAGCAGTAGTACAAGAGAATAAAACCATAATAAAAACTTATCGCATTCTTTTACTCAAAAAAAAAATAGTATTCTATAATCTCTGAACATAGACAAAAAGAAAATATATTAAAAAGCATTGCATTATTTTCTTCAACTTTGTTATATATTCTTTTTTAATATAAAAAAAAACAGCCTAATTATTATACGAACCATAAAAAGTTTGATTATAAAAACATCTTATTAATGGTATTTTTAGATCATGGTTAAAAGGAGTTAAGTGTTATTCTTGTAATATGTTAACCTTTTTAATCTAGTTTGCCGATCTTTTAAGTTGAGTGATATTTAATATCTCTTAACATTTACACTCACTTAGCATTAATTCATTAACTTAAGGGATAATAGGTTTATGGCATGTGAGAATTCTTAAAATAATAAAAAGTAAGAAAAAAATTTTTAATTTAATGTTTAGTGAGTTTAAATATTAAGAGAGGTTAAATATTAATCTTTAGAAAAGCTAAGAATTAAATTACACTCAATTAAATATTAATCCCTAAATTTTTGTGAGTGTAATTTAATTTAATATTAAAAAATTATTTTCTATATTACTAGTTGATCGCGTTCAGCCGCAACATCAATAAGTGTACGGGATCGTATCAAATAGTAAAACCGGCAAGTCCCAGTATCGTTCTCCCAAGGGATTCTTTAGTTTATTCGATCAAGCACTAACTCAGTCTCTTATTCTATTGCCTAGCTCACAATAATTTTTGAGTTTAGTGAATTAATCTTAAATTATGAAAACTTAAAAGAAACTGAACTTGCAATTAACAAAATCTAAAAAAATCAAAAATCAAATCTAGAAATTAATATGGATTAAGGAATCTACCTAGACTTCGACTCATATTACTCAAATCGAATGTTCAATCAACAAATCAATGAATATGTCAATTAATCATTAAGTAGGATTTTTCACTAAATTAGGTTTAAATCTTTCTTAAGTAATTAAACCTCTAATTTCTAAGTAATAGGAAATGAATCTCTTTTTGATCCTATTCAATTAGAAACAGTCTTAAAGATCAATGAAAAATATGTAAAGTCCTAAGAGTTTGTGAATCTATCTCTAGCAGACACAACAAACCTATTAAGCTTTTGAGTGTTCTAGATCTAAACTCTCTATTTCTAGTAAAATTTAAATAACACAAATCAAGAACAAGCATGCAATTGCAATTGATTTATAAAAAAATTAAGTATCAAAAGCTAAACTTAATGAAAAATCTAAACATTCATTGAATAAATGTTGATCAATCCATACAATCGAGTAACACTCGTCCAATCTAGGTAGATAAATGTATTTAGTGCATGATCAAATCAAAAGAACAAGAAAAAGCTAAGAAATTGCAGAACTCCATGAAGTTCATGAAAACCCAATGAAATTCTAGTTAGATGATGATCTGTAATCTAGCCTTAAAAGCCTTCCTTGATCTATTTTTCTCAAGTGTTTGAAGCCCTAAATCAACTTTGAATGAAGTTAGATCATGTTTTTTAGTAAGAGTTCAGTTTCCCTTTAATTTCTGCAATTACGTGCTTTTATATAGGTCTCAGAGTGCTGTCATGGGCGGCTCTCATGGCCCGTGCCAGTGCCCGTGACAACCTCCTGTCAAACTTCTCTTTGGCATATGAGGCAAAATGCTCTCACGGTCCCTGTCATGGCCCGTGAGAAGCTACTGTTTCTCTGCCTCTCTTGTGGCTTCTCCCCCATAGTTCATGCCTTCTCTGTTGTGGCCTGTGCCGCTGGACGTGATAGCCTTCTGTGATTGGCTTGGGTGAGACAGTAAGCTGCCACGGTCCCTGTCACGGCCTGTGACGAGGACCGTGATAAGCTACTATTTCTCACCTCTTGCCTTGGCTGCTCCCATGGGTGCCCTCTCTCTTTGTCACGGCCCGTGCCGCCGGCCGTGACAGAGTTCTGCCTTCCAATTCTTCATCACTTCTCACGGGTTGACTCACAAGTTGTGAGATAGCCCTGAGCCTTATTCTTCGCTTCGTTTTTGCACATTTTCTTCATCTTTCGAGCCTAAACCTTGAACTAATTACTCTTAGCTTCAGAATTCAATTGATTGCTTAAGAATAGCTGAAAACACTAGAATAAACACATTAAATTCAATTTAACAAGTAAAATCATCAAGAATATGGGATAAAATAATGTATAATTTGCTAGTTATCACTAGTTCATTTTTTTGCCAAATTGAAGTAGAAACTTCATTAAGAAAGAGAAATATGAGATACATCATTGGTTAGAAGCCTTTATAGATCCACACACAAATATAATAGCCATACAGGGGAGAGGGGTAAAAAGCACCAAACATCACTAAGCTTTTAGTGGCTTACCGTTTCAGTAACTAAGGTTTAATTTTGTTCAATTTAGTCACCAACCTTCAATTTCACTCACACCGATAAGTCACTGGCAGTTTTGGGGTGATGAAATCTGACATGGCTGTCACGTGACAATCGGTCGCTGACGTGTGATGCCACATAAGCAGACATATCATAAAAAATTAAGATGTCAACTTGCCACATCAGCACCAAAATAAAAAATTTTAAAAATGTTGGCCAATGGAATATTGACACGTGTCCCACTAACTTGCCCTCTTTGCCCAAAGCTTCCTTTACTCTCTGCTCAAATAAAAATCATGTTCTTCTACAAGCGTAAATCACCAGAAGCTCTGTTCTTTCTTTCTTCTCTAATTCATCAGCTTCGATCTTCTTTTTCTTCTTA
>CAOJBK013565983.1:0-19634 GCA_948294925.1 Codiaeum variegatum
AGGGGAAATTAGATGAAGAATTCAACGATTAGAGGAAAAATCAGAGAAGAGTGAAAGATTAGATGAAGAATCGGAGAAACGTTTTTGATTTAGGGTTCAGATGGAGAAGATTTGGGAATATCTGCAACTAACGATGGCACAATTTCATAGAATTTGATTCTGTGAAAAATGAATCTGTCCTGGGGGCTTTTATATTTAATAGTTACTGACGCGTTACTGACGCAGAAATTGCGTCAGTAACAATTTTTTTAAATTTTTTACTGACGCGTTACTGACGCTAAAATTGCGTCAGTAACATTTACTAACGCGTTACTGACGCCAAAAATGGGTCAGTAACGCTATTTTAATGCGCGACTTTACGTAAAATAATTCATTCCCGCCCATTTATTTTCTGACGCGTTACTGACGCCAATTTGCTTCAGAAACAATTTTTTTTATTTTTTTACTGAATAGTTACTGACGCAAAAATTGCGTCAGTAAAACTTTTTGACGCGTTACTGACGCCAAAAATGGGTCAGTAACGTTATTTTGACGCGCGACTTTACGTAAAAAAATTCATTCCCGCCCATTTTTTCCGACGATTTACTGACGCCAAATTGCGTCAGTAATGCGTTAGGAAAACAGTTTTGTTTTCAATTACTGACGTAAAAATTGGGTCAGTAATTTACTGACCCAATTTTTTCGTCAGTAAAGCGTCAGTAATTAATTAAATTTTATTTTTTTAGGTCAGAAAGGGGTCAGTAACGTTATTTTTTGCGTCAGTAATTACTGACGCCAAAAATTGCGTCAGTAAAATCAACTTTTTTTGTAGTGTATATTGCGATCCTTCAAGTAGTTAAGTTAGACCGACCCCTTATCTAAAGTCATTCAAGGATCCTCTCCAGAGGTCTCGCTCACAGATCTCTTCAAGAGGATGAGTTGTAGGCAATCAGGAGTTGCTTATAGTAGATTTTTTATAGGGATGAGTCATTAATAATTTAGGCCAATTCATGTTGACTTTGTGATATATAATTCTCCAGCTGGAAAACATAAACAATTTAGATTAGTATTTACTTGTCAGAAAGACATCACTCACATTAATTTAGTTTACTTATGTCTCATGATTCTTATGATTTTATCTGCAATACAAACAAACAACACAACTCTCAACTTGCTCCACTTGCTTTTTCACCTCTCTTATTCTCTTTTTAATTGCTTGTTTTACCTGTTCAATCTTTTCATTCATCTATTTTATAATTTACAAAACAAAAAGATCTAAAGTAAAATATCTAGGACAAAGGGTGTCCTATTCTTAAAACGACACAAACCAATAACAACCCAATTCAAGATAACAAAAATAAAGAAAAAGCAGAACAAGGTAAAGATAAAAACTTGGTTGTCATGAATAATTTTTTTGGTTGTCATGAATAATTTTTTTTAGTAATAATAATTTGAAAACTTTAACAATGTGTAGGATCTTATTTTATTTGGTTCCAAAAATGTCACAATCTAAGAACCTCTTATATGGTCCATACTTCCAAACTTAACCCACCAAATAAAAAAAGGAAAGAAAAAGAAAAAGAAAGGGTCCCTAATTAAAGGAAAACACCAAGAACCAAAAATACCTTATACCCACAGCAGCAAAAAGCCAAATCTCAAGTCAATTTCAACTATATTTTATAAATTACTTACTATTTCATAATAATATTATTATCGATAAAGCTATATTTAAAGTCTTATTAAAAAGAATTCCCTACCACCAAACTTCATCCACAAAAAAAAAAAATTTAGTCCATCATATATCTTTTCTAGTAATCTATTGTTTATTGAACATATACTATATATTAAATTTTATTTTGGGGACAATTGGAAAGACAACTGTGCTTTGTGGTCCATTATGCTAAAGAGTTCAGACTTTTGTTAGTTTTAGTTTATGTCCACTGACCTTAATTAGAAAGATATTACCAACTCAATTAACCAAACAAATTACATTAACTTTGGTATCTTTTATACATTCAATATAAGACTTTTTTTAGAATTTTTGGAATATTAAATACTAATAACTTTAGAAATTAAGGCGGCGTTTGGCTGAAAAAAGATCTTAAAATCCACATATCCATTTACAACAACAAAAAAATAAAAAAAGACAAAGTTGATAACCAAGTGGAGATTCATATCTTCTCATTCTCTCTTTTTCTTTTTTCTATCCCTCTCCAAAATCCTCCACATTTTCACTAAAAAAAACTAAAATTAATTAACCAAAATTCCTACCTTAATAATTTAGCATTTTTTAACATATTAAAAAAAGTCCTTAGATTTTTATCTACTGTGACGACTACAAGATTAGAACTCTCTAGGGTCAACAAAAATGGAAATTCCAGGAGTTGATTTTGTCCAGTCACCGACCGATCCGTCACTGTAGTCTTCCCCTAGTCTTTTTATGCACCACAAGTCTTCTGCACACGATAGCATTTTCCAGTGTGGGATTCCTAACTTAAGCGGTTCGCGACTTGACACTTCAGTGGCCACCACCCCACATTCACGCGCCTTAGCCAAATTATGCGCGTGTGCACAAAGCGCCTTTATCATTTTCACCGCATGTGGGCCTTCACCGCCCAACCCATACATAAAATGCAGACCGAAAGGCCTAAATACCTCCGGCACCGACGGTAGTCTCAAAAACGGCAGCGCCTTGTCCACCAATCTTGTCGTTTTAGCGAACGTGCGCTTCACGCGCGATACTCCACGAACTTCAAGTCTAAACACGTCCTTACAGTTCCACACACTAAGCACGGCCCAGGAATCAGGTGGATCGGATAAAAATTTGTCGAATCCGGGCCACGAATCAGATTCATAAGTGCCACGTGGCACAGCCAAGAAAGTCCCCAAGTTGAGTTTGTTATTGAGGATCGAGTCAATATCGCGAGGGAAGAACTCAGTGGTGGAGAAACGACAACGGTAGAGCAATTCAGCATCATTTGGGCTGAGAAGAAAGATAGTAACGGATTTTGAAACGGCTAGTCGATGAGCGAAGACCGGGTTGACCAGGATAGAAGGAGTACGGAACTTAGAGTAGCCGCAATTATCGGTGAAAAGTTTAACGGAAGCATGGTTGTCGGTCTCCGTTGCCATGTAGGAATATTCAGCACCGTTTTCGCGAAACCACTGTTCGATCATACGCACTAGTTTTAAGCCTATTCCCATCCTCCTGTAACAAATAATAATTAAAAAGTTATAATAACACAGGCAAACCACTAAGAAAGAGACGTTTCAGTGTTAAAAAAGCAGGATTAATAAACTTTAATTGTAGATTAACGATAATTAAGTATTACATGTGTCACTTGTCTAGTTGTTTCAAAAATGAGAAAATGTGCAGTAACCAAAAAACGTCGTCCTATAGAATTTTTTTAAATGGAAAAAGAACCAAATAAGATAAAATTAAAAAAAGGAAGGAACATATCTATCAATCCTTTCGCTTTCACATCATCACTAAGTTAATTAAAGTAAAGCCATTAGCTTTATATAAAATATGTGGATTTTATTGTAGTATTTTGTTTTGGTGTGAATGTAATGAAAGAGCAGAAAGATTACCGATGAGAAGGAGAGACACGAAGGCCCAAGATATAAGCAACTTTAGTGTAAACTGGGGAAGGTTTAGGAGGATCTTTGTTTTTGACATGTCTAGAAAGCTTTTTGCCACATGTAACGGTTTTGATGCAACCTCTTATCATCCCCACTATCTCCTCACCCAATTCAGCCACCTACACACATTAATTACACATAATCTTTTTCTTAACTTGACTAAAATTAACCAAAACGGTTAATTATGATTAGGTAATTATTTAACAATAGTTAAAAAGAAGAAAAGGACAAAAAGAGTATGGTACCAGCATGAGAAAAGCAGGGGAGTGGCGGACCCTGCAAATTGGGTCACCCAAGAGGTCTGTGAAGAGAGAAAGCTTCACGCTCGAACCAACTTCACATCTTCTCTCTACTTCTTCAACGCCTACCCGATCTCTACTCGGATCAAATTCTCGTACTATTATCATTCTTTCTTCTCCCATATTATTATTATTATTATTAATACACAAAATCAATCCAAAATATAGATTGAAGAAGGTTATCTGGTTTATATAGACAACAACAAGAACAAGAGTCAACAAATACTAACGTGTGAAACAAGCTAAAGGAAAGAGAAGGAACAGAGAAGCTAATAAGCTATGACTTCGAAATTAGCGAACCAGGTCAATAGCTCATAATAATAACCAGTAACAACTCATGTTTTCAAATAAGAGATATTAAAAACGATGAGTCGTTTAGCTTCTTCTTCTTTTCTTAGTTCATCATTGCAGAGAGATATACAAGTGCGTTCTTATGGTGCCTATAAATACCTGATTTTCTCACAAGTCTTTCTTTTTTTTTTCTCTCTCTCTCTCTAGAATCGTTTCACTTCCCTTTTTTTTTTTTAAAGTTTTTTTTTTCAATTAATTTAATTGAAATTGATTGCTTTTTGAAGTCCCTATCTCTTGTATATCTCTTCTGTATGTCTGGGACTAGTAACATACCGATAATAAATGATTATCTATTTTGAAAAAAAAGAAAAAAAAATAGTAATGGGTTGTGAAATAGTAATAATGGCAGAAAAAAAGAAAAATTAGAAACAAAATGGGCCAGAAGAGCAAATGGCGGCTATGGCTGCGCAGTCTTGTGGATGTAGTTAAATTTCTCTCTGTTTATGAAATTAATCATTTAATGTTTGCAAGGAGGCGTTCCTATCATGACCCCATTTGTAATCATCACCTTTTTACTCTCCTTTATATACCAAGGTTTTAAATATGGGAATGACGAATAGTAAATATATATGTAATAATGTAATGAAATCAGTCTGAATCGTATTAAATAGAATTCAATCGGTCATTATAATTATAAATTTTTAAATATAATTAATAAATTAATTTAATATATATTAGTTATAATGTAACGAATTTTTAATATATCAGACTTTCAAAAACTCGTACAAAATGGACTATGATGCATGATGGAATGGACAATATTTAAAAACATGTTATATAGCCCCACTCTTCACTTACCATGCATTCATTCATTTATATCATCATCATATTCAACATGTTAAGATGCTGATGTATATGCATAACTTTAATGCACTGGCAAAATACATTAAGTGTCTCTAAACTTTAATGTTTTATTGCATTTATCCTTTAATTTTTTATTATGTTATATTAAATTTTTTAATATTCATTTTATATTTTATTAATAATTTTTTAATTAAAATGGTAAAAATAATAATAAAATACAATCAAAGTTTATAAAATTAATAAAATATTATAAAGTAAATTATAAAGAGTTTAATAAAATATAAAATAAATAATAAAAACTCTAATAAAATATAAAATATTTATTAAATTAAAATTCAGGAGATCAATATAATTAAACGTCAAAATTTAGGAATCTTTTAATGTATTCTATATATATGTTCTAAATCTAGGAAAATATATATATAATTTAATTGTCTATAGTCACTTCTTTTTTAAAGGTAAAAGTATTATTTCATCTACATATTTTGATTTTTTTATTGTTATATAATATAAAAAGTTATAAAATATTTTTAAAATAAATCTTATACTTTTAAAATTTTAATAGTAAAATATATTTAATTTTAATAATTAATTTTTAAAATATGACTGTTATTTTGAGATGGGAGCACATCAAAATCTTTCTAACTTAATATAATATGTAGTAAATTTTTTAATTAATTAATGGAGTTATTAATTTATAAAATTTTTATATTTTTAATAAAATTATTTATTATGTATAAATTATAATAAATTTGATATATATTTTTAAAAATTAGAGTAACTATCATTTGCAAATAAAAATAAATTTAATATATATTTAAAAAAATATATAAATATAATTACATTTTAAATGCAAATTTAATACAAATAATATGAAAAAAAACTTATTAAATTTATAAAAATTAAAAATAATGATAAATTATATGTTATTTATTCACATATTTCTCCATTAGATATTTCAAATCATATTCATATTGCAGTTTATAAAAATGATAAAATATATACTTCAAGATTAATATAATAAGAAAAAGAATGATTAATTACACAATCGACCTTTAACTATTAGCTAATGAACACTTGGAACCTCCATTTTCGTTTTATAATGCAAAACTCATTCAACTTCTCACTTTATAACGTTAAAGTCATTTTGTTAGGATTCCGTAAAAAACTCTAACGCGATGTTGATGTGGCACACATGGCATTTATAACTATTATTTTTTAATATTTTATTTTTTTGGCATATGGGACCCACTCTAAAATAAAAAAAAATTAATTAGAAAAATAATACTAATTTTATACATATTAAATAATAATTAAAATTTTTAAATTACAATTAAAACTTTATAATAATAATAATTGAAACTCCTCTCTCTTCATCATTAAAAAAAATGAATAGCAACAAACCCAGTAAACTCTAAATGCATTAAAAAAAATCAATATCTAACTAAAAAAATATAAACTAGATCAAGAAAAAAAACACAATAATCTCATCAATCCATTCAATTAAACAAATATACAATCAAAATTTCAATAAAATCCATACGCTAATATATCTAACAATCAAATATTTTTCTGGAAACTCATAATCTCACCATTACACAGCTCCATTATCAACAAAATTGAAGAAAGAGAGAATAAAGATGTGTAACAAAGCAAATCAGATCTAAAGTTGATTCAGTTGTGTGAACTTTGTAATCTGCAACAGCTCTGATACCCTCTGAAAAGAAAATGGTCGGGTCATTTTTTGGTGTTAGCGACAACTGTATTTGATTTGAGGTGGTGATGGGTGAAAGAAAATTCGAAGTTAGGAGGTTTTAGGCGAGAATGAATGGAGGGTCAGATAAAATTTTTGCCTGAGTTGGTGGCTGGTGTGGAGATGGCAGAGAGATGACGGATCTCTGTGATTGGGCTGAGCGGCTCGAACGTGCCGCAAGGGTCAGCTTTGAAGATGGAAGTAAGTTGATTTTGTGTAAATGGTGGCGTGATGTTTGAAGATTTGTGATGGGAGGATATGAGTTTTGATCGTCTTATTTCAGTCCACGAGCTCACCAGAGATGAAGGTTTAGTAGGTGGCAATTATGGTGAATGTTAGGGATGATGAGGTGGTTGCATTTTTTTTTACACATGAAAGATATGTTTTAGGGTTACTTGGTGAATTTTAATTTTTTTAATAATTGAATAATTTAAATTTTTAATTATTATTTAATATTTTTTAAATTATTATTATCATTATTATTAGAGTGAATCCTACATAGAAGAAAAAATAAAAATATCAACAATAATAGTGGTAAATGATTCAATTAGAGTTTTTAATGGAACAATAATAGAAGGATTTTAGCATTACATGCTGAGAAAGTTGGATAAATTTAGTGTTACAAAATGAAATTTTAGAACTCAAGTATTCATTAGTTAATAGTTGAAGGACGATTGATGAAATTAACCAAAAAAACTACTTTAAATGGATGATTGTTTAAAAAATATGATTATGTTAATAGATAATCCAACTAACTTTTTTAAAATTTTATATTAATTATTAAATAGTATAAATATTAATTTATATACTGAAATAAAGTCGGTTCAATAAAATTATATTAAATATTAGAGATTATTAATTTATAGAATATTAATTTAGACACTACAACAAGACAAGTGTTATAGAGGCGCTATCCTTAAATTGCTTTTCAAAAGGGCTACTATTTTTATAGATTTAGGACATAAAAATTAATCAGAGACCCTATTTTTGAAGTGCTTTTCAAAAGCACTATTATTTTATTAAATTTAGGATATAAAAAATAACTAAAAACTGACTCTACTCTTCATTTATTTTTTCCCCTATTCCTCTTGCAATCGTCTGTCTCTCATTTAACCCTAAGATTATAGAGTTAGACCAATCCCTAATATGAGCTTCAGCTTGGCGAACGAATTGAGCATGATGATGCCTTCCGATCAGATCAACTACAGTGGAGGAGGTAGTGACGGTGGGGTCGGTGCTGAATCTTCTGTGTGTAGTATCAAGGAGATCATATCTAAGGACGACCTTTTCTCTTTCTATATTGACGTCGGCATGCTTATCGGAGATGGCCGTCAGGAGCAAAGGATAAGGAGGAGCTTCTACTTCCATGTCAAAACTCTATCAATCATTGATCCTATAAAAGTAAAGAGGTAATTTTGTTTTGCTTTGTCTCTTTTCCCTGAGAATGGATGGAAATCGCATATACTTGCTTTGTCTCTGTCTCTATATTTGTTCTCCATGTATATGGGTTTGCACTCTCTTGTTTTCCTACAATCTTATCTTTTTGTTTTCTAGAACTCCAAATTATTATTATTATGTTGGTGAATAACTTCAATTGTTGTATGTTTTTATATTAGGGTTCTGGTAAGACAATTTCAGTAAGAGCAGTTGTAAAATCCCTTGAAGAATGTCAAGACCTCTTAGCACACATGTAAGCTATCTTTCAACACATTTATGCAATTTTCTTTTCCACCTATTCTTCATTTTCCCCTTTATGTCTATTAACTGATAAATTGAGTTCCAATTTCACTGCTTCTTTTAAACGTATTTAATTGCAACAGGGTCAATGGAAGTAAAAGTTTTGGTGTTTATAGTGTAATGTTTTACATTTTTCTTATTCATCTTCTGTTTTATTATCTTACTAATAATGAAAAAGAGCAATTCTATGCAAGCCAATATTTTTGTCCTAACTTATTTTCTTAATCGATATAGATTTATTGAGACCAGATAATCTTCGTTTGCTTCTCATCGATCATGGATCGTATTGCATATGGCATTCATAAGGTCTCCCTTTTCAAAAGAGAATGAAGGAATGGATTTAGGGATTATGATATTATGGTGGACAAGGGAGCCTTCCGAATTTCAACATTTAGCTTAGTGATAAAGATAGGCAAAAGTATAACTCACCATTCACAATGTTCATGATTGCGCTAGCCATGGTACTATATAATTTTATTTATGAATTTTATTCAATTAATTAACTATATTTGTGTAAATTATGCATTTCTTGTTGGATCCATAGGAATGAAAAACCATAATTTAAACGATACTTTGTTTACGACCATGGTTGATGGTGCCATATCCTTAAAGACAAATAGGTCAACATTGTTGTTAGTAATACAAACTAGTAAGATATGTTAAATTGTTAACTCTTGGTTAACTAACCTTATAGAACAGACAATAAGGTTTACATCATAATTGATGGTTGAATGAAAATGTTGTCCATGACTAAAAGTGGAGTGTGAAACCACTGCACCATGATAAATGTTCATTTATGACTTAAGTTTGGCTATTATTCAAATCTTAATATTTAGGTTTTGGTTTTGAATTAGGAGTTGGAACCATTTGCTTTGAAATTGCATTATTTAATCAATCTCTGTAGCTAAACAACTAAACTTGGTAAAAATAGTATTGAATGTACAAAAAAAAGCTTGATCTAAGCTTAGCAATTTACTTGACTTAATTGTAGAAATGAATTTATTTGTTTTGGTTTGTTATGTGGTGCCTATGTTTGTCTTTTTAAATTTCATGTAAAAATTTGTGAAGGTTTGGTTCATATACGTTTGTTTGGTTCTTGATCTTTTTAAGTGCAATATGGAGGTATCATTTCTATTGATTTGCTTTCTTTTGGTACATTTCTGCTCCTTTTTTGTTCATTTCGACAGTTAACATGTTTGATCAGATCTATGTTCGATTCTAATGCTTTGTTCAGCTTAATTTTTATTGTTTTAATGTCTAGTCACTTCTTGGACCTTTTTTTTTGCTTGATTTGTTCTCTTTTATGGTTGGATCAGTATATTTGTTGCTCTCTGTTGTTTTATTTTTTTTTCATTTGATTAGATTTGAGAAATAATAGATTTATGTTTTATTTAAGATTTTTCTAAAGATCTGGATGTAGAATTCAGTTTGTCTTTTTGTTTTTTGAATTTCTAGAAACAATTTTCATTATTTTCAGTGTTTTTGCTTACTTTGTACTGCATTTTATGTTATCATTTACATTATTTTATAAGAATTTTGCTAGTATAAAATGTTGCAAGTATGACTATTGGCTCTTTTGGATGTTATTAATGTTGTCAAAAGCAGTCGATGTATATAATCCTTGCTGTATTTTATTAGTGCGGAGATTTCCCTAATTGTCATTTACGTTTTAAAATTTTTTTGGCCTCAGCATTAATAACTGACCTTCTAGATCTGTGCATTTCTCGCATCAAATTCGTAGTATAGTTTGAATTGTGTTTATTTGCCAATCTGATGACAAAATATGCCTATTTTCTCTGCTTTTATGTGTCAGCTATAGTTGGATATTAGTGATGAAGCTAACTAACTATAGTTTGATATTTGAATTATAGTAAATTATTTAGCATTCAAAATTTTTACTTCTGGTCTAATGTTAATCCTCTCTTTATTAATCCCCTTTAAATGCTCATGTTCCCAAACTTTCCTTCCTTTTTTTCTTTTGCAGGCTGTGAAGAAGCTAAGTTTGTGAGGCCATATTACTTGTGATTAAGTTCTCCAAAATGCTTGGATAAATGGAGTAGTTGTTCTTGGTGTTCTTTCCAAAGCCACAATCAAGGAGGTAATTAGTCTACGGAAGCAAAATTATATATTGTTCCCACTTACCTGTTTTGCTTTTCTCAAGGCTTCAACGGATATACTAAGCTTATTTTTCATGTATATAGTATTAATTTAGGCATGATGTTCGTCAAATTCCCGATATTATTTCTTTTTCCTAATGTATTTTGATACTATGATGCCTCTCTGAATGCAGGCAAACAATGATTCGTTTATCGTGCAAACTCTTGACCGTAAAACTCTTTGGGAAATGCAAACCCCATAGGTTATGAACCTGACTTTCTTTAAAAAAGGCTTTGAGCTTATAAATAGGTATTTTATGCTTTTTCCATTATCTGGTATTGATCTTTCCAGTAAGATATAATAGGGAACTACACTAAACGATAAACAGATCTTGACATGGTATGTTTCGCTACAAAGGTGGTCTTGAAATCACATATGACATGTCTATTGTGCAGCACCTGAAACATCCAGTTTTCATCACCAAAGGATCTTACAGAAACATCAAGGTATCATAGCTTCCTATTCCTAGATTTAAAATTACTAAGATCAAATGTAGCCATAAGTGCCACAACTAGAATGTAATGGTCACAGTGTCAATGTCAGCTTAACTGTGCTTCCGTTTAGAAATTGCCATTATATGCAACTTTCTTAGTGATTCGCCATGATTGTGCACTATTTGTGCTTTATAAGTTACTGCTTGTTATTCATGTGTTATGTTTTTGCCTCCTTGAGGCCTATATTACATTTATTAAACTTAAACTAAAAATCCATTTTTTGTATAAAAGGATCAAATTTTTGTTATATTAAGTTTTTAATAAAACAAAACTTAAGATACAACCTTGAAATTTGTAGGGTAATAATAGTGACTGCTAAATAGTTTGAAGAGGCATTGGCTGCTAAACTTGAGGTATGAAGAATTTATGCCCTCTCTTCATGTAATTTGTTTTGAATGTTCAGATTTAAGTCAGGTAAGACAACTAGGGAGTGGTAATCCTCTCCCTCAAAAGTTTTTAAAGTAAATGTAAATATAGGGTTGGAACTTGAAAGTTCTATGGCCTCTTGAATATACTAGATCTTTCAAAAGTTTTCACAGTTAGAACACCACTTAGAGCAATCAAATAACTCTCTCATACTGTCAAAAGTGAGAAGAACCATATTGTATCCCATACACTTGAAAAAAGCAACCAGTAAAGTTGATTTCCATAATTTTTTTAATCAAGTTTAGGCTGACTGATTTCTTCTCCAAATAGCTAACAAGTGATATGTTGAGCCATTCTTCTTTGTCTTATAAGCTCCTGAATTCAGTTTGGAACCTACTGCCACATCTATATAAGACCTATCATCACGTTATCTTGACACCAATTTCTCTTTGTACAATCATCTTAATTGCTTGTTCAAGCTTGATACCTTTTTTCCTTCATCTGATCTGATTATTATTTTTAGCAAATCTGGAGAAGTTTACCCTTGTTTGGAACTTCCTCATCCATGACTTATTCAAATTATCAATTGCAGATGCCACTTCGACACGATTCATCATCCTGACAAAACCGAACCTAGTACATGCTTTTATCAATCTTTTGGGAATAAAAACTCTATGCACCCTTCCAAATGCCTAAGCCATGAGTGGGAACATTTAAGTTAAAATTAATTATTCTAATTGGCTAGAATTTAAGCTTTATAGTTGGCTATTTGGATGATGTTATTATATGATGTTTATGGTCTTTCATTTGTATTATAAATAAATAAATTTTTCCCCTACAGCACTACAACAGGAATAAGGCTTTACAGGCGCAGTGTTTGAAATGCTTTCAGAAGTGCGGCTTTTTTAGGTGCTTATGTAAAATGTTCCTTTCATATAAAGATTCCGATGCTCAGGTGTATTAGTTATAATATCTTAAAATATATATTTTTTTGTACATGAAAGATGAATTTGCTAATATATTTTATGACCAATCATTAGTTACTATTATACTTTTTATATGTAGGCCTTGACTTACTCTCACTTCATCAAATATGCTTGCTCTGAAGAAGTTCCTAAATTGCAAGACATGGGAGGCCCAATTGAAGGTATGAATATTTGCAATAATTATCCGCTTCTTATATATATAGGTAATTGATGGTCTTTTAATGGAACATGCACTGTTTGATTTTTTAGTTTACTTTTAAAGCTTGTTTGTGGGTTCTATTAGGTTGGGTTATTGACCATTCACTGAGTATATATGCATTTCATGATTTTAAATTTGTACAATATACTTCATTAATCCTAAGCTTCTATTTACAAATCCAAATTTCAGGTATGTGATGTTTCTCCCCTAAAAAATTGGGCATTAATCTATATATTTCAGGTTATGATTAAATGAGTACTTGTGATCAAAGATGTAACAAGGCATACACTGTTAGGAATATTTGGAGTAAAAGTAGGCATGTGACTATTTTTTGTATAAAGCTAGCCACGAAGTCATGCTATTGTTGCTCTTCTGAGCTCTAAATTTTGCTTTATCATCTCTAATATACCCCTACTTCTTTTGCTCAGTAATGGCATTGGGAGCTACACTTTGCGGAGGCTATCCTTGTAAGTATTCATAATATTTCTTTCTCTACAAAGGTCATGGTTTGCATGCTATGTTATATTTTACATTCAATTTTTCAACTCTCTATTGAAGTTCTCCTTTAAATCAGTTATAAACTTGCAAGGATGATACAAAAACTTATTGACTAAGATCATTTTCATTCAAGTTGAGTATTCTTCTTCTTTTTTACTTCTCTGCAAGTTTCATTTTATAATAGATTACTTCTCTCCACAGAACCTGGTGTGTTCATCTGCTGAATGATCATATTTTGTTATTAAACTTTACATCCTAAATGTTTTCTCAAAATGTGTGGACGATGATGTTCCTTCCTTTCTCATTTGTTTATTGTTTTGTATTTAGTTTCATTATTTATGTGGTGTGAGCATAGTTTAAATGACTTAGATTTCCTACATGCATTTTGTATGTCAATAATAGTGGCTATGTTGTGGTCCAACCTTATTATATATTTTATATGGTAAACAGATATTGTTGAACTGTTTGATTTATCTATGATATAGAGAAAGATGTCCATATTGAGTTATGAGAGCTCCTATTAGCAAGGTGGGTTGATGTATGGCACCAATCAATCTAGTTTAGCATAACCAATGCTTCTCAGCACTATTATCAAGTGGATTTCTTGCTTTGAGATTCTTCCCTACACCTCTTTCAATTTCTGTAGGTTGAGTTGAGTTGAGTTGAGAAAGGTGTTGCTCTTTATGATTGACACATTTCTTTATGTGTAATACATGATTGTTGTGAGATTGTTCAAGTTTGCTGTTTCTCTTTGTTCATGTGCTATTTTGCTCTTTTTGCACTAGGCTTTCAAGTTTCGAAAAGTTTTGGGGAGAAAAAGCAGAATTCCAGAGAAAAGGGAGAAATGGATGCTGCACTTGTTAACTATGGAAAGGAGTCATTTGATAGAACCAAATCCTGATAAACACTATAAATTCCTATTATTTATGTTCATTAGGAAAATATGTCTTTTTTTCCCCATAATGATCTCATGTAAACACATGTTTGGATTATTTATATGAAATCAAACTTCTTTAACATGATTGAAATAGATGAATTTTGAAAGATTTTATATAATTTTTTATTTTTTAATTTTGAAGTAAAATAAAATATTCAATAATTAAAGGCACTTTTACATGCACTTTTATGCTTTTGCGATGTTAAAAAAAATGCTGCAATTGCTTTATAAAAGCGTTGCACACTAGCGGTGCTTTTTTTTTATAACTTATAGCAATGCTAGTTGAAAGCATCGTAAGTTTTGCGGTGCTCTTTTTTCCGTTTATACCGACATTAGATAAAAGTGTCACAAAAAGGACCTAGCGGAGAGACCTAAGACTGCATATATAAAAGATTCACAAAAAGGCATTGTGGTGCTAAAAAGCACCTTTATAGCCATTTAAAAGCGTCGCAATAACTCTGTTTTCTTGTAATGAGAGATGTTTTATTGTATTACATATTTTTTATGCATATTGATTAAGTTTTATAAATATGTTCAAGAAATTTGATCTTTTAATAAATTATTATGATTGTTTTAATATTTTTATAAAATAAAAAATTTTAAAATTTTGAAAATAAAAATCTTTAAAATTTTAATAGTAATGTCGTGAAGAAATTACTATATAATAAATACTCTCTCTATTATCAAATAAGTAATCATTTTATTTTTCGTATCTAAGTACTAAAATCGAATTTATAAAAAAATATTTAAAATTATAATATAAAAAATATATTAATATGTTCGTCTCGAATAATACTTTATAAAA
Source organism: Codiaeum variegatum (assembly GCA_948294925.1). Classification (NCBI taxonomy): domain Eukaryota; kingdom Viridiplantae; phylum Streptophyta; class Magnoliopsida; order Malpighiales; family Euphorbiaceae; genus Codiaeum; species Codiaeum variegatum. The sequence goes on from CAOJBK013565983.1 coordinate 15,008, forward strand.
TTATTTTTTTATAATTTTTTATTTATATATTTTAAAAATAATATCTAAATTTATTATCTATAAATATAATGGTTATTTATTTTAAAATAGAGTGATTAGGGAAAAGCATTGAGGGGGAGGCAAGTGTTTGGGGACGAGGGCAAGTCCCATGAATTTCGGCCGTTGAATTATGAGTGGGCTGCAAAAGCGGCTTTTCTGTTTTTAATCAACAGTGAATATGTAAATGTAATTATATGTTTCTTTTTATTTGTTTTGGAATCAAAAGATGAGTGAATTATTTTCTCTTGTACAATTCCTTCTCACATTTCTTTTCTCTTTCATAGTATTAATAAACTAAATCTTTTTTTTTTTAATCTGAAAACAAAAAAAGTAAAGTTCTCAATACTTTCCAAAATGTCACTCATCTCCCTTAAACCCATTTGATAAAATTCAATGAATTACTGTTGGCAATATGATCACCCCAATAAACTAATTCTTTTTAAATTATTAATTTAACTATTTTAATCACAAATGAGTTTTAGATCATATTTTTTCATCTTAAAAAAATAAGTATAAAATAAAAATTAATTTTAATTAGTAAAAATAAATTTAATAAAAATCAATTTTAATCAGTAGAATAAGTTTGAAAAATTCAAAAATTAATTATAAAGATAAAAATTAGTTTAAATTAATAAAATTAATTTAATAAAAATAAGTTTAATAAAAAATAATTTTAATTAATAAAAATCAATTTAATTAATAAAAATAATTTCAGTTTAAGTAAACATCAAGTGAAGAGACCCTTTTTAAGTACAAATTAAAAGTATAACATTCACTTTATAAATTTCACCAAATTCTATCTGTAATTTCTAAAAATAAAAATAATAAAAGTTAATAGGAAAAATGAATAATTTTTTAAATAATAATAAATAAAATAATTAATAACTAGCAAGAATTTTGGTCTAAATTACTTCACAATCTGGCAATAAATTTTAATTTATATATTTTAAATTTATTCTATATAAAAATTTCATTTTTATATTTATAACTTATAGGAAATTCTTACGACTTGTTTGATAAATATTAAATATTTCAGGGAAAATAATAATATTTATCAGTCTGTTTTACAATGTAATTAAAACATAGCATGTCATATTTTTCATAAAAACAATAAATATTTTTTTTTGAAATCAACAATAAATAAATTAATAGATATAAAATATAAAAAATAACAATAAAATATATGTCTAAATAGAAAGTGAATCATAATAAAATTTCATAAATTATAAAATATATATATTTCTTTAAATAAGTAAAATTTCTTAGACTAATAGTATTTACTAATTATGTGGGATAAGAAATCAGTGGCACAATTAAGCCTTATCCTCTTCACCTTAAAATCAATAAAAATCAATTTTAATAAGTAAAATTAAGTTTAATAAAATTAAATTAAGTAAAAATTAGTTTTAATCAACAAAATAAGTTAAAAAAATTTTAAATTAATTATAATTAGTAAAAATCAGATGAACAAAATAGAATCTTATACTATTTATCACTTTTATTACTTGAATATTTTTAGAATAATATTTATTAGGATGAAGATATAAAAGTTTTTAATATGTTTAGTGACACTTCATTTCACTGATAAAAAGTTTTTTTTTTGAAGTCAAATAAAATTTTTGATTGTACTATAAATAGTGTCAAAGGTAAATAAATAAAAAAATCATCTAAAGAAAAATTAGTAACAATTAAATTGCTATAAATATTAAATACTCTGAGAGAGATATTGAAAATGTAGGATAGTGAAGATATTCTGAATATTCGGAGTGGGAATGGCCTAACTAAAAAATAAAAAAAAATGTCTTATTTTGTTGGTTATTGAATATGACAACTTACTACCACTAATAACGTGGATTTTCCAATCACCATCATCATCAAGATCATGATCATGATAATCAAAATCATTATCCACACATCTATAGATTGACGGTCTTGATTAACCCTCAAATATTGCCTGACTCTGCCAATCTTTCTACCTTTATAGTCTCAATCGAGAACAAATTTCAGATATGCCGCAGTCCTATCATTTATCATGCAGCTTAATTTACAATCTTCCATGTCCATATCATGCTTTTTTTTTCTTCAAATCATATTAACATTTTGGAATTTGTTTGAGTGACCCTATAATCACCAACTCACTAGCCACATAATTAAATTATTTAAATTAATAAATAGGATATAGAAAAAAATAATCTGACATGTAAATTAAATTAATTAATCAAATTAACAAATTAAAATAGCCGCGTTAATTAAGGTTAGTGATTCCAAGATATATTGAAACTTTCCAAAATTAGTATCACCTCCTTCCCACACATTCAAATAGGCCCATTGTATTATTTTTAACAGTAAAATAGCCCCATTGTATTAATCCACTTTGCTATTAAATTACTCACTCCATTCTCAAATAAGTGACATTTTTATTTTCATACTTAAGTACCAAAAATTAATTTTAAAAAAATATTTTAAATTATAATATAAAAAATATATCAACATATTCATCTCAAAAAATACTTTCACAAAATTATTATTATTTTTTAATGTTTTACTTATATATTTTAAAAATAATTGAAGGTCAAAATTTATCATTTGTAAACGTAATAGTCGCTTATTTAAGAATGGAAGGAGTATAGTATTAGATATGTAAAGATTGTTGATTGTTAATGAATAGAAACTTTTAGTTGGCATATGGGTTGAGATATTTGGTTCTCAATGTTAGAGTTGTATGCCCTAGAGTCCGTATTTTATGTATATATTTATAATCTTAATCCATTAATGGATATATATATATATATATGTGTGTGTGTGTGTGTGTGTGTGTGTGTGTGTGTGTGTTTTCGTTTAAATGATCATTTTCATTTTAGTGTATGATATATATATGTTCCATAAGTATTATATAAGAGAATCTATTATCAAAGAGTTTGGAAATTTGAAAAAAAATTCTTTTTGTCATAAACTTTAAAGTAATTTCACGATTTTAGGATTATTGGTAGGAACGTCATTAATCCGGAGAGACCATCACCTCTGTTGTCATACATGACAAGTATGAGATACTTATTGTTATAGAGGTAATGAGTTTCAAACTACAGACATATGATGTCGTGACAACACGTGGACACTCATGAGATGAGTAAGTCGAACAGTGACATTAGATGATAGACACATGTATTTTATCCACTAGTCAATGTCTGATAATCTAGATTGTAATTGCGCATATAATCTTTAGACTTGAGATGACATGTTATCTAACATATTAGTAGTTATGGTTTGTTACTACTTACATACCGATGCTAATCAAGTATTAGTATATGGCATGTGGTGGCCATAATCAGTGGTATGTTGATATAAGTGATCTCCAAGAAAGATTTCATTAACTTGGGTAAACAATGAAGGAATCCTATGACTTCTAGTTGTTCTTGATTCACAAATCATTGGCCAAGGTAGTAAAGATTCATTAGAAAGAGTTTGTAGTAAGAATCAATTTATCGAGAATTAGAACCGTATAGAAGTCATATGATCTAGAATACAGGGTTTGACTATTCCATGACCCTAGCTAAGCGTAAAAATCCGTAATGAAAGGATTTGAATGCACGATAATTATTATCAAGAGGTCCATGCAATGTCAAGGATACAATAACCGACATTCATTTCTAATTAGGTAGTCGTGATATGTTATGCTAGACGTCACTCACAACTTATGGGACTAAGTATGGATTCTGAATTATATACTTGGTGGGAAGAAAAGAATTTTCTTTATCCCATTAGAATATGAACCTAGTAAGTCACCCACCATAAAGCATTTCACATGGCTTGGAATTTAATCATATTAATAATTGGTTAAAGAGTTTAATTAATTATCAACAATGATTGAGTTAGACTTATAATTAAATTTACAAAGATGCTAGCATGTCTTAAAGTCTAATTGATAAAGGGATTAATTCAATTAAGTTTTAGTTTGTATGAGATACAAATGGGTATGACTAATTGAATGGTTATGGACAAAATAAAATAATTAGGCTTAATCATGAGATGATTAACCTAATCCACATTAGATGTGGTTAATAAGGGATTATAGATGGTTCTTACTAATTATACCTTAATGTTATTTGACTTATTGACTAATTCCTTAGTCAAACGGACAAATAAACATATTTTCTAATTTTCTCCCTTAAATTAAGGAAAAGGAAAGGTAGGTCATTGGTATAAGAGCAATAACACATCATTTTTTTTCCTAAGAGATTTAAACCATTCACTATTCATCATCTTCTTCATTAAGCAAGTGAGAGAAACTCTCTAAAAGTTAGAGAGAGAAAGTTCAAATCAACACACCATTTTAGAGAGAGGATGTTTATTTTTGAAGAAGAGTTCTTCAACTATAAACTCTACTTCTAAATCTTTGAGAATGAGTGAGTGTGGAGATTAAAGTCTAAACAAATCCCTAAAGAGTCTTAAGTTCACAACTAAGAAGCAAAAACCAAACATTTGGGCAACTAATAGAGGGTTCAAGCTTCTACAAGTAGATAAGGAGACGTAAGCTTTCGAGAAAGCTTCGGTATGAGTTGAGCTAGAGGCTTTGCACTTGAGAAGCTAA
>CAOJBK013567048.1:0-15247 GCA_948294925.1 Codiaeum variegatum
TTTTCATCGTCTTTCAAACCCGAACTTCAACATAATTCTTTTTAACCTTGGATTTCAATTAAATTCTTGAAAATAACTGAAAATACTTAGAACAAACAAATCAAATTCAATTTAAAGCACAAAATTGTCAAAAAAATGGGATATATTAATGCATAAATTGTCAATTATCAAGAGCTCATGTGGGGATAGTTCCACATAGAGGAAGAAAGATGCTAGGCAGGTGTGCTCAATTATGCATAAGGGAAGAACTCCAGTTCAACCAAGCTCACACCCTTCCACCTAGTGTGCCATAACCTTCATGGAGGAAGACGATTATCTAAGGGTTCATTCATAACTACAGAGTTGAGATGATCCTTGTGGATTATGATAGTTCAGTAAAAATGCTTACAATTGAGGTTTTCAACAAGATGAAGTTGAACTTGAAAGATAAGAAGTCAGTGGCCAACCCCTTAGTAGGGATAGAGAACCACAACATAAGATTGGAGGGATCAATCATGCTGGATGTCGAGCTAGGTGATGATGATCTATCAAGGGAAGTCATGATATAATTTTCAAAATACTCACAGTTTCTTATTTTAATGCCTGATTAGATCATTATAGAGTTTTTATTAAAATACTGAAGACCATTTTATTTTTTAAAAAAAAAATTCAAAACCTTTTCAAGAAAATCCAACCCATCAAGTTATTTCTTGATCCAAACCAGATCATGGTCTTTTCTCTTTCTAATGGTAACTAAATCAACTATGATATATTAATATTGTGGTAAATTTGAAATTTACAAAAAAAAAAAAAAGAATTACACTTATAAAAGGAAACGAAAAGCACACTAAATAGTGCACATATAGATGTAGATTTCACTTGATTTCCTCCCACTCCTAAAAAATAAAAGGAAAACATTGTGAAAAATGGAGTTTCATACCTAACAATTTTCATACTTCTTATGATTATAAAAGATAAAAATACGGGCCAAGCTCATTGCATGTAAATTATGAAATGTATACTCCCAGTTGAAGTCAACATCAAGATATGGGTTCTGGCAAAAAACAAAAACATCAAGATATGGGCGTAGATTACTTATTTATTAGAACAAATGAAATTTCTAGGATTCCTCAATGCAGCTACTTGGCCTTTTCCTCCAACAAAGGGACCAAAACTTAAAAATTCTGTAATCCCCAGAGAAATAAAAAATAAGTATATTATAGATATTTTTAGGGTAAATTTTACAATTGTCCCTTAACTTTGAACAAATCACTTGATCATCTTTTAACTTTAATTTGTAACATAAAAATCATCAAACTTTAATTTTTATAACTTTATTGTCCTCTTAATAAAATTTTGACCCTAAAATTCTTAAAAATTTTAATTTTCCTCCTCCCAAAATGAAAAAGAATTTTGGTCCAACAATTTTTTTTTTTTTACTTTTAATTATAGTTTAATCCTTGAAAATTAATAATTTTTTTTTTACTTTTAATTATAGTTTAATCCTTGAAAATTTTTATATTTTTATTTTTTCATCAAAAATAATTTTAAGTGCTGTTTAAACTCATGAATGAAATTTTAAGAGGAGAATCTTTAACTCCTGAAAGAGTGTATAATAATATTAAATACTTTTCGATTGAAGAAATGCAAAATAATAAAAAATTATTGTGGTCCATTGAAAGAATTTGTGGTACCGTTAGAGACACTAGCGAATAAAGAAGTCTAGCATCTATTTTGGTGAAAAGTACATTTGAGCCTAGAGTTGAAAAATTTCTCACAGTAATTAGAACAATAAAAAATTAAAAAATAAACATAATTTCTTTAATTATTTTCCAATTATGGGGCAAAATATACCGAACCAATATGAATATATTATTAAGTTTCATTTGATTTATTTACCATTTCTTTGATTTTTGGTAAATTTATCAAGAGTACGTCTAACGTATCCAGTTCTGTACTAGATAGTTGAGTTATTGACTCAGTTTGAAAGAACTCAACTATTGATATGAAATTAAATTTTGATTTACTGTAAATAGCATTGATGTCCATCTTTGGGAGTTTCCATTCTAAATAACTCTTTGAAGGATCATCGTACTGAAATGATTCTTCATGTATCAAATAATTTTCCAAAAGAATAAACTCTTCATATGTTGTGCCTTCTTGGTTACTCATCATGAATAATTGGACTGTCCACAAATCAGATTCATCTATGTCAGTTTCATATTCAGAAACCATTTCATAAACTGAATCTATTTCAGAGTCTATATCTGAGTATTCATTTTTATCGATGGACTCATATTCTACTCTCATTTTCAAAGAAAACTTTTTTCAAATTTTCTTTTCGTTTACTCTTTTGTGGGCAAATATTTGCTCTATGTTCTTTTGAATCACAGATTCAGCAGCAAGAACAACTGCTTAGAGGTAGATTTTTATAATACTAAGCCTATAAAAAAATTAAAAAAACATTTAAAATTTTTTGAAAAAATAATAAAATTTTTAAACGAAATTTTACAAAGAAATAGTAGTAATGAAATAAGAAATAAAATTGAAAAATTATTATGAAAATATGCAAGAATTATTAGAGAATTTAAACAAAGACTAGATAGATTAGCTATATAATATGGGTAATAGAAAAATATGTGAAAAAATTAGTATGTTAAATTTGAGTAATAGAAATAAATTATTAAAATTAAGAAATATATATATGAATCAAATAATTTTTAAAATAAGAGAGCATTTAGAAAATCAAGAAAAATGATCTTACTATTATAAAAATTATTGAAAAATAATAGATTTATTAACTGTTATAGTTAAGTGGACTAATAAGTATTTAGAAATTAGACCAAATTAAAAAGCTAAAAAGACTTATGAAATAAAAAATATAAATAAAAAAATATTGAAGTAATAGAAGGATTATTCTATTATAAATTTAGAAGTTCAAAGATATTTTTATTATAAAATAAAAATAAAATACCATATAATGAATTAACTAAAATTTCAAGAACTATCAGTGAAAATTACTCATATTTTTAGGACTTGGAAAACTAACATTTTAACGTGTCATGAGCTTAGGAGATTAGACCTCTACCCAATTTTAAAGATTGATTTAAACTTGGGAGGAAATTGTTACATTAGGAGCACTTCTACTTCTTTATCACATGTGCAAATCCCAATGTAAATATGGGTCCCACCTCCTATGATGCATAATTTGAAAGAAAACTGGGAAGAATCACCCTCAAATATTCAGAACCTAATTTTCTTCTACCAAAGACTGCTGAACTCATCAAATCAAACATTATAGATGCTGTTTAGGAAGAAAACACTGTTTCACGAGAATATAAGGCCCTGACAGCCCATAACCGGATTGTTGTTCTATTATATTAACATTGGGTGGAAAATAGCAAGCAAATTGATAAACAGACTTTCTTGGGCCACTGGATCTCAGAGCTCCCTACATGCAGATTTCAGATTTCTGCAGACAAGTGAAAGGTCTTCTATGTGTTGGAAGTGATTTCTGAGTACAAATGCTATGAAAGCTTATGCACTTTGACCTCCAGAGAGGAGAATCACTACCTCATAAACAGGCACATTAGATGAGGAATGAATTAATGAAACTAGAGATAATCCAAACATTCTCCAGATCCTAAATCCTAAAAGTAGGTGTTATATTTAATAGATCATTAGTTCGATTCTGATGCTCATGACAGAGATAGAAGAAGAAAAAACTCTGGACAGACTTATGCAAAACTAATGAATTTATTAAATGGACAGACTATTCCTTATTCAGTTATGAAGAAAGATTCAAGGTCCTCGGATTTCACCTGCAGTCAATATGTAACAAATAAACTAATCGACCAATGTAATAGAATTCAATAGAGGACTGAAACAGGGTAATAATTTATGCTTAGTTTAGCTTCAACATTACTTTCTTAGCCCAAAGAATGTAGATTCTAGTGCTCCTAACTTCTAATAATATTGTTATAAATCTCAGGAGAACCATATCCAAAAGCTAGCTCGTGGGGCTGGAAAACCCAAAGTTCATATAAACCCCATATTGACATCATGTACTTTCAATGTGGGATCCATGTTGCAACTAGGATCTTAACACAATAACATAAACAAATTGGAGATAAAGCAGCCCTCATGCTTCCCAGTTTTCCTTCCTAGGCCCTTACCTAAAAAGAGGAGAGAGGAGGGAGGGAATGAGCCAAGAAAACCACTGACTGCTGGCAATAGACTTAGTGCGGAGTTGATGCGAGTTTATTTGAGAATGAAAAGCTTTCTACCTTAAGGGAAAAATATGGATACAATGTCCAAAATCCATACAAACTTCCCGGCCAAGTGAAGACTTAAGCCAAGCAAACATCAGTGCAAATAAAATGGCAAAGGGGTGGAAGAACCAATAGAGGAGTAAGGAAGACCGATCAAAATCAAGCCAATTTTGTTTGAAAATACCAAAATCTTTGTCACCGAGGAACTGCAAAATCTAGGAAATGCCAATGAAAAAACAAAAAAAGGAAGAAAATCAGTAACACGAGAAAGATCTCAACAAATAAAAAATGAAATTTGGTAGATTATCAAGAAGCATCAACTATGTTGAAAAAGGGCAGACAAAAATGGAAAACACAAGTTTATTGGGTAAATTTCAAGGGCTACAACAGAACTGAACATAGGCAACAAACAAAAGGAACAAGAATATTCAAAGCTTCCCTTAATTTCTACTTTCATCTATTTAGTCCAGCCAAGAGTTAAGAGGATGCCTAGGATTCAGATGATACCTACATCCTACACCACCTAGAATTCTGAAGTTGTGGGCCATTAACAATATCAAGTGAAGTGCTTGGGCACAGAGTTTTAGTTTCCCTAACAGACAACGGTTATATAGAATCAGCTAACTTTGTGACTGGGACAACGGCAAACACTTAAAAACAACAGATTGATTGTGCATTTGGAATGAGGAAAGTAGGATGTTGTTCACAAATTTGAATTCCAAAGGATTGAGATGACAAAACATATTTGAAGTTATATAAAAGCATTCAGGTATACAATTATGATGTTAGAAGTTCCAGTCCCTCTCTGTTTGTTTTCCAAACATTAAACAGTATTGGCTTTTGCATAAGTTTTTATATTCTACCCCAGTAAATAAGCTTCAGTTTTAAATTTTTCTAGGTACTTGGAATCAATAATTCTAAGTTCATTAGTTTTCTATCTTCACCCCTCAAATATAGAGCCCTAACTGTGATGAGGACTGGAACTAAAAGACCAGATAAAAAATATCTTGTTTGAAGGAAATCATATGGTTCTTTTAACTTGTTAAAGCACAAAACTGTAAATGCACACCCTAGAATTTAAGTAGTTAAATTAGCAGACATACTGCTGGACTACTCCACATCCCACTCCATGTTAAGTTTAAAAAGAAAAAAAAAAGATTATTATAACATCAGGAACCAATAAAGCCACTAGCAATTGGTAACAAATCTATCTAGTGCGCTCACTCCATGGACAAGATGAGGACAAAAGATGAGAAGTTAAGGGAAAGGGAAAATAAATAACAGAATAGGTAAGTAACAGCATTTAGTCAAACAAGTTTGAAATGCTGTATGTTACAAAAAAACTTAATTCAGCATTTAAAAAGGATTTATTTTTCCTTTATCATCCGTCATAGATCCAGCAGGCTGTCACAATGGTGTCGCAAGCCCTATTGCATGTAGTAGAAGAAATAAGTCAGAGCACAATGGCAATTGCAGGATGATTAGTGAACGAAAATTCAAAAATGCATCATCACTGTAAATATATATATAAAACTTAAGAAACAAGTCATTCATATCCATTAAATCTCATTTCAGGAAACAAACAGCATTGAAAAGATTAATTGATGTCTAGGGAAGGATGCAAATTTTGAATTTTTTTTCTTTTTTAGTTTCAGAACACTCAGCATTCATTTTCCAAAAGTATACCCTAATAATTATTGATTGATTACACTTCATACATGGAAACAAAACAAGACAACACTCACCAGCACCAAGGATGAGAAACAAACAACAAAATATGAAAGATAATGAATTTCAATATCCATTTCACTGTAGGAAATAAACAAATCAGCCCTAGGCTCCGATATCCATTGCTACTAATGAGTTTATGTAGAAAGAGAAATCACCTTGAGAAAGCCAGCTCCAGCAAGAGGAATCGACAGCAATGCTGGATTTGAGCCGAGCATTTGCAGTAGCACTATGAAGTGGCATCATTGACTCCACACTCCCCAAAACTGATAGAACCCTACAAATCCAGTAACTATTGGAATTGAAAATCGACTATAAAAACTAAAAGGTAGTGTTTTTAAGTAATAGCATTCGAAATTAAGCCATAAGAATTTGAAGGAGAATTTGTTTTAGTGGAGAATTGTACCTTGAAGCGCTAGCTACGGCTCGCGTTGATGTAGAAGAGAAAGGAGAGCCAATGGATTTTGCGTTTAAGCTTGCTTGAGTTAGGGTTTTGGACCGAGCCGCCAGAGACCTTGAGCCTGCCATTAAAGCTGATCGGCAAAAAGAGGCCATATCTAGGATTAGACGATAGAGAATGAGAGAGTCAAGAATATCACATCAACGACTGAAGGAGATGCGTAGCTTAAACCCTATAGCTTAAATGCTGAGACGACGGCGTTTCTTACTCAAACCATGCCGTTTAACAGCAAACTGAAACGCACCGTCTAGCATGTGAACCGACTCTGCTAATCCGTACTAATAAAAATAAAATAAAATAAAAAAATTTCCCCAGTAAATCGTCTCTCAAATTGAACGCGAAGCAGACGAGGAGAAAACTCCAATCGTGTTGGCTACTGTGAGTAATACTCCAATGGCTGCGATCTTAGCTCGCAAGTCTCTCTCTGCTATTCCTGCTCGTCAGCTTGTGAGAACTCTTTTGCCCTAACTTCCTTTCTCCTTGTGTAATTTCTCAGAAAATGTAGAAAATGATGAAATTTGTATACACATGGAATACTGAATTGTTTACTGATCCCTACTCGAGGTTAATTATTTTGCATTTATATGATGATTTGATTTGCAAGGTTATGTATTTCTGGGCAGATTCAAATCCTTTCCGATTTTTTTTTTAAATTTTGAATTTAATGGTTTAAATCTCATTTCTTGAATTCGCAATGTTTTTTATTAAAGTGTTTTTGGTTCATGATATTAATTTCCGATTTTATAAGTTCGTTGAAGTTTAATTATTAAATGGTTTAAAGGTTTTCCCTTTGTATTTGTTGTGAGTTTGTTAATGGCCCTTTTGCCTATGATGTACTTTTCATGCTGCGCTATACATTTCCTTCTTGTATGTTAATTTTTGTGTGTTTTTTAGGCTGTATTGCCAGGTTCGCACCCATATGCTCTGCAATCTAGTGCACACTTGTATTCCACCAAACAAGGTTTGCCATAAATCTTTCTCTCTTTATCTTTGTATGAGTGCACACATTTATAAGACCAATTGAGACAAGAAATTATGCAAGGCTGCTCCGTGAACCTGTAGACTAGTGCTAATAATATAAATAACATCAAATGTATAATATTAGCTATAACAGGTGAATAAAAAATGCAACTATCTGTAGCAACTATACCTTCATATCATGTGCATGTTAAGCTTTTTATCGTGACGTAACCGCGACATTATTAGAAGAGAACAGTCTGAATCTAGGATTTTGGAAGAACTTTCCTCAGAAGTTAGCCTCGATTCCAACAGATCACCTATAACTTTGATTGGAACTACCCCTAGGGGTAAATGCAGATATACTTGTTTCTGGATTGCTGTTATTAATTGTCTTGGCTCATGTATTTTCCTCACATTGCTAACTGCAGATGATTTAGAAAGAGAGCAGCTTGCAAAGGAGATTTCAAAGGATTGGAGTTCTGGTAATATTAATTCATTTTTCATTGAACTATATGTTTTATATTTGGTTCCAGTTTATTTGCTCCATCATATGAGGGCTATTCTTATTATTTGTTGAGTACTTGCAGTCTTTGAGCGAAGCATAAATACACTATTTCTTACTGAAATGGTTCGTGGGTTGTCATTAACGCTGAAGTATTTCTTTGAAAAGAAAGTTACTGTAAGTTTTCTTTGTGCCTTCTGGGATACTGTAGTATGATGTTGGTGCATCATGATAAAATCAAGTTCTTCTCTTGTAGATCAATTACCCATTTGAGAAGGGTCCTTTGAGCCCACGGTTCCGTGGTGAGCATGCTCTCCGACGGTATCCAACTGGAGAGGAACGTTGCATTGCCTGCAAACTCTGTGAAGCTGTAAGAACTAAAATTTTTTTTTGGTTTTTTCTAAATGGAAATTGATTATTCTGACAAAGAATGCTTTCAGAAAGTGCAACATGCAATGTGCTATTTGTTTTCTAAATTTGACTTGTTTAATCTGACAAACATGATTTCAGAAAATAAAACATACAATTCTGTTTGATTTCATTTTACATCTTAATTCATTGAATCTAGGTTCGAGTTCATCAAACTTTGGTAGAGACTAGAGTTATGAAGTCAAATCTGGCTGAATCCATTGTTTGATTTATAAATGCTATTTATCGTATCAAATGCATCATATTGGTGAATTACCGTGACTACACCACATTGACATAGCTGATGATGTCATTTTTCTAAAATAATTCACGATAGTGTAGATCACAACCATTGCATTTTGATCTCGAAACTAAGCTATGGCCACCCCGGACCAATGACCATGGCTGCAATTGAACAATTGGTTGAATCTCCTAGTACTTCGGTAAATAAAGCATCCATCATTATTTTTGTTTGCATTGATAAATATGGTAGATTGTCATCATCTACAGTTTGGCAGTTCCAAATGCCGTTGTGCATAGTCTGTTATGGTTAACAAGCTGTAACAACTTTTTCTGTTATTGTGTTTTATGTATTTTATATTCCTCTCTTTTGCATTCTTAGCTGTATGTGACAAGGCGGCATTGACTTGTATGAAAATCTGCTTGTTCAATCTGTTAATGCTCATATCTTTCGTCCTTCAGATCTCTCAAGACATAGTTTCTTGTTTAGTCCCAATGCTATCATCTTTTGCATCCATGGATAACTAGATTGCTATCATTCTTTGTTGTACATCATGTTGTATGTACTGGCTTTCTGATGAAGGCTGGGTGTTCTCCAGGTATGTCCTGCTCAAGCAATCACAATAGAGGCCGAGGAGCGTGAAGATGGAAGCCGTAGGACTACCAGGTGAAGGATCTAGTTGCACATTTCTCTCTCCCCATTTCTTTCCATTTCTGCATCTCTCTCTGATGCACAAGTCATGATTTGCAGGTATGATATTGACATGACAAAATGCATCTACTGTGGATTTTGCCAAGAGGCGTGCCCTGTTGATGCAATTGTTGAGGGACCCAACTTTGAATTCGCGACAGAGACTCATGAGGTTAATACTGTGGCTTTTACAATTAATCTACTTTGATTGTTAATGGAGTTATTCATATAAAGTACATGATAACGATGTAAAAATCATTGCTTACAATTTAATTATGCTGCAGGAACTTTTGTACGATAAAGAGAAGCTGCTTGAGAATGGAGACCGTTGGGAAACTGAGATTGCAGAGAACTTGAGATCTGAGAGTTTGTATCGTTGATGTTTCATGCCAGTTTAGGCTATTTTATTTTTCTTTTTTCTCAGGCTAAATAAAAGATCTGTACATGGATCTTAAAGATTTGTATTAAAATTTTTGTTACTGGTTATGTTTCTTGTTGAATTTGTTGTTCTTGCTACATGTCAAAACTGAAAGTGGAGGACCTCAAATACAAAAGTTAAATGGTTGTTTGTAGAAATTCTAAATTCGATGATAATGAGCATGTAGGGGGTTATCCTACATGGTATTTGGAATTGATGTTACCAAGATCTGGGATGTTGGCAAATTTACCCCTTGTTTAATAAATTTAATAAAATTTCATGAACTTCATTTGCAAATTCAAATTCATGGGTAGAATTGATGAACCTGACATTTGCACTTCAAGTTTGTGGATTACCCTAAAATATATGTTTTTGAGTTAAAATTTGGACTTGATAATCAAGGGTAGGGAATTGATTTGATAGAATTGCATGATTAAATTTTGAAATAGTAGTTAGATTTTCCAACTTTTTTATTTTTATTGATGTATGACTCAAGTTTGGTAAACATCTGAAGTATCTTCTTATTTTTGCCTTTTTAGGTAGCATGTCTGATCTGTAACATGGGAAAAGTATTTAATGTACAAGGAGTTTTGAAAATTATTCATTATTTCACTGGTTTCCGTTTTACGTAAAGCATGATAATAATAATTTATGAAAACATAAATAATATTAGTAGTTGGCTGATGTTGTAACTAGTTAAGTAGTTAGACTCGGCAACACAAAGTATTTATTTTCGCGTGATTACCTTCACGTCAAAAGGTTAAATGATGTTATCTGCTAAGTTTGGCTTTTGAAAGTTTAATGGAAAAAAAAAAAAAGGCTTATTGGTACTGAGTCGAATGAATCAAAAATTATTTATAGGCTTATGTGAGATATTAGTGAAGAAAGGCTGTCTTTGTCCTGCAAATCATGCTGAAAAACAAGATGCAAAATCTGTATATGTCTTAGAGCATATTGTAAAAGATCACGAGATATCTTTTCTTTTTTAAAGATTAAGATAAACAATTAGTATTCATCTTTATAATGTACTAGCGTCTTTAATAGAATTAGAAGATCTTTTTCTTTAACAACCTGATAGAATAGGGATTCCTAATGTGATTTGCAATAATAATAGGCTCTAAGGTATAATGGAAGTTCCTATCAAAATCATATTTTTTTAAAACTTGTATGAATATGATTATGTAGAAGCAATTGATGAAACTCACATTTGGGTAAAAGTTTCTCTTAAAGATGCACCAAAATATCATAGTGGAAAAGATTTTCCAATACAAAATGTATTGCCAGCATGTTATTTACACTAAAATTATATCCTAAACATATAGAGACTCGTTTTGACTAAATCAAACCGTCAGAGCCATACATTCCTAGACGCCGCAAGCCCAAGGTATAATTCGATTTCGAGTTATTTCTTATTTTATTTTTAACAATCCTAAAATCAAAACTCATTTTTTTTTCTAAATTAACAATCTAAATCAATTAAAGACCTTTTGGTCAATTTTTTTATATATTAAAATCAATTAGCTTTTGTATACCAAACCTCCACTTTTATCAAACAAACTCCAATCCTTCGGAAGAAGGGAGAATGGAGTGGAGTTCGATTCTCATTCAAAAAGATACGCCAGAAAACCTTGTCACGAAGGTTCAACTCCAAAAATAATTTTTACTTATCTTTTTTCCATTAAGATCATCCTTTTTACCATATTTTCCTGCTTTTATTATTATTATGTTTATTTCATTATTTTAGTATTGTTTATTTGTTATTTTTGCTATATTTCTTGTTTCATCATATATTTGATTTAAGGGAAATATGTGTTCTTTCTATGCCTCATATATAGAGAAGAGATTCCCTCATTCTGATATTTTGACATATATTTATTTAATTGTTTTTCTTTTTGTTCTTGCTTTCCTTTATTTGCTTTTGGGGTTATATGCTCTCCTTAGTACCATTTTGCCTAGAAGAGAGACCCCTAGTGTTTCTTTGCATTTTGTTTATTGTTTTATTTATTTTATCACTTTTATTATTGTCATGCATCTTAATATATTTGCTATAACGGCTAATTCATCACTTTATATTGCCATGCATATATGAAAATCATTTTAAACCAAATCTGAAATTTTTCTAGCCAAAAGATAGAAAAATTCATACTTTTCTAAGTGATTTAAATCCAAACTCATGGCCTCTGAATCCAACTTTAGTTTATAGGTAAAAAAATCCAGTTTTTTCATTGGCTTAAAATAAATATTTTTATGGAGTTAATGAATTAGTTTCTAAATCACCCATTAAAAATCATATTTTTATAAAGATTAAGTGGCGACTCACAATCACACCTGCACTAACACTAGAATGGACCATATAGGTCTTCTTATGTGAGAACCATGCACGCAGCTGATTGCTAAGTGTGCAATCCATCCAAGGAGGGCGAAACAATCTCGAGGTGCGCATTGAGGCGTTCGAGCCTGGGCCTCACAACTATGGACATTTCTAAGCTTACCCCTTTTGCAGAAAAACCAAAGGTAGTATTGGCCTTCTTTCAAAATAAGGATATATGGAAGAAACTAAAGCCTCTTATAGGAGACCTGGAGAATAGGGACAAAGCTAGGTATGTAAATTCCATGCCACTCATGGGCATGATACCAATGAATGTTAGACCCTGATGGGAGAAATAGAGAGGCTTATCAAGCAGGGGTATATGAATGGCTTTGTCAAGAAGGATGGAGTTGGACCAAGCCAAACCAATAAGAACAAGGGAAACAAGATAGTGAATATGGGTCATCCTGAGACGTTGCCTGTATGACATGGTGTCCTTTTGAGGCAACCCTTAGCCATAACCAAGCTAAAGCCCTAGGTAGGGTCTAGGAAAGACCAGAGTATGCGTTATTTAATGGAACTAAGACACTAGTAGAGGAAAAGGATTGGCAAATGGTCATTTTAGCCATCAGTAACAATTTCACTGTCTATAGAGTTTTTGTTGATGATGGAAGCTCTGTCAACTTGCTATCAAATATAGCCTTTGTGAAGATGGATTTAGAGGAGTCTAATCTGGTAGAGCTAGAGAACCCTATGAGGACATTGGACCAAATGGTCATACCTGCCTTAGGGATAGTGGAAGTACCTTTCACCATAGTTTCGAGCCCTAGGAATGTAACAATGGTGGAAACTTTTGTTGTGGTGAAAGTCCCAATGACTTATAAAATACTATTGGGGAGGCCCCTCCTGTATGACTTAAATGCGTATGTGAATGTTAGAAGGAGGAGGGTCACGATCTCTTTGCATAATGAGACAAACTTAGAGGTATATAGGGCTTCCCAGGATGATGTCAAGGTAGAACTTATGAAGAAGAAGCGGACCATGATACACATAGAAGCAGAGGAGCTAGGCATGGACTAGATGTCTAGAAAGGGAGCCCAACAGAGGGCCCAACTTGTGAGGGAGTTAGAAAATTTTCAAGTAGCTTAAGTAGATCTCTAAAGATACCTTAGGGTAAATGCTAGTTTGTTGGAGAAGGAGAAGGGCTAGGCAAAAGCCTTACCTTCACTTAAGACTCCACATAAATGCCAGGCATCGACCCTGAGGTAATGAGACATTGGCTAAGTGTGAACCCATCTTACAATCCTGTCAAGTTAAAGAAAAGATGTTTTAGGGCAGAGAAATGGTCAGTGATTATTGAAGAAGTAGACAAGCTTTTGAAGGCCGAGTTGATTACAAAAGTTCAATACCTAGACTGGCTGGTCAATATGGTATTGGTAAATAAGGCTAATAAGTCCTATAAGATATGTGTGGACTTCACAAATTTAAACAAAGCTTGTCCTAAGGACTCAAAGCTACTCCCCATGATCGACAAGCTAGTGGACTCCACAATGTGGTATGGATACATGTCCTCTCTATATGCTAAACATAGGTACCATCAAATTAGGATGCTTCCAAACGATGAAGAAAATACTTTCTTTGTCACAGAAAGGGGGATCTCCTATTGTACATCCATGTCCTTTGGATTGAAAAATGCTAGATCCATATACCACAGGTTAGTGAACAAGATCTTCAAGGATTAGTGAAGAAGGAATTTGGAAGCTTATGTTAACAATATGATCATTAAGAGCAGAAGCTTTAAAGAGCATATTAAAGAGTTGGAGGAGGTCTTTAGGGTAATGAATTAGTATGGACTATAGCATAACCATCAGAAGTGTGCATTCTTCATATAAGGAGGGAAGTTTTTAAGCTATCAAGAAAGGGATAAAGCCAAATCTAGATAAGGTCCAAGCCATTCTGGACATGCTTACTCCTAGGAATATAAAGAAGTGCAAAGGCTTGCAGGGAGGCTTATAGCATTAAGCAAATTTATGTCAAAATCCATAGAGAAGCATCCCCCATTCTTCAGGAAGCTAAGAAAAAAAATGAGGATTTTAAAGGGACAGAGAACTGTCAAAGAGTCATAAATGATTTGAAGAAGTTCCTTGTGTCAGACCAATTACTCAGCAGACCTCTGCCAGGGAAAAGGTATTGATTTATCTTTTTGTCTCATATTATGTTGTTAGCTCTATGTTGCTTAAGGAGGAAGATGGAATCTAAAGGCCTACTTATTACTTCAGTAAGGTCATTCAGGGAGCAGAGTTGAATTATAAGCCTTTAGAAAATAAACTAGTTCAAACATCGGTTACCATTCCACTAGATGAAGGTGGGCAAGGGATTCTTAAGAATAATAAGCCAAAGTCAGGAAAGAAAGGTAAGAAAAAGAAGAAAACATTGATTGGAAAGGTAATCTTGTTTAGGTACCTAAGTTTGCTGTTGAGTCTTTCCTAGAAAAATTGAAAGAATGTTGGAATAGAATCCATGGTATGTCTTGTTTCAAAAATAACAATTTTGGGTTTTATGATGAGAGGTTTAACTCCTCCGAGGTAGGTTAATCCTACCATAATGTCCAGCTAAGATGACATTAAGGAAGCATTGGGTGAGAGGCAACCAATTTTTTAGTTAGCTTTTACATTCATTTTCTTTTATTTTTGTGTTTTTATCCCTTTTGGTTATGAGATAATGCATGTGGTAGTTTTTGTGTGTGTTTGTGCAGGTTTTTACAAACAAAAAATGGTAAAAAAAAGTGCAAAAAAATTTGGGTGAGTTTTTTTTTGTCATGTGCGACTCATGCATAATTGTTTGGCTAGTCCAGAGATATGCACGGATCATCCTAGGATGCACATGAATGTACAAATTGCTTCCTAAGCCGTGCATCTCACTGTATTGAAAAATTATTTTTGTATGGGCTGAATTAAATTGTACAGGGCTGTACAAACAGACCATATGGTCGTGCATTTCTCTGCTTCATTTTTGTCATATGTGCACATGTAAAGTGTATATGTACGGGGATGTGCGGCTTCATTAAGCCCACGCATATCCTATTAAATTTGAAATCTATTGATAAGTTAAAACATTTCTCTCATAACTCTCACACACACAAACCAACTCTAAACCTCCCCTAACCCTTAATCTTCATCACAAATCATTCCAATCCCCTTTACATCTCATTTGTGCATCAACAAAATCTTAAACACACACATTTCTATATGCTTCAAGTCTAGAAATGGTAAGTTCTCAGTT
>CAOJBK013568059.1:0-14704 GCA_948294925.1 Codiaeum variegatum
CAAAATCATTTTCACATTAATCAAGTATCAGAATTGGTTAATAGCCTATTGAATAATTATTTTTTACAAACTAAAATTATTTAGCAACTGAACTAACAACCACTCCATTGTTAGCAGAACAGCCCCTTCGCGAGAAGGGAGAACGACATGGGGTTTGATTTTCATTTAAAGAGATACGTCGGCAAGCTTTTCACAGCTTCAACCTCAAACACTTGATTTTCTTTGTTTTGTCATATATTTGTTTATTTTATTTGCATTATTTTATCATTTAATTGTTTGTTTATACTTTTCTATTGTTACTATTCTTGTCTGTTTGCATTCTTTTTCATATTCTGTGTGATGCATGAGTTTTTGGAAATGTGTGCTTCTCCCAAACTATAAGGCTGGAGGGAAAATTCCCTATTATTATCGAATTCCACTATATTTACTTCTTTCTTTGGGATGTTGTGCCTTCCATATCCTGAAGTGGGCTAGTAGAAGGACCTCTGGCAAAATCGATTGTATTTACTGCTTTGATGCATTGTCATTCATATCTGACATGTTTGGCATGTTCATGCATTCATCTAATACTACTGCTCATGCATACACGAAAACCATCTTTTTAATTGAACTTGCATAATAATTAGGGCCAAAATTATGTTTTAATTAAAATGGTACAAAAATATTTTTCTTAAAATGTTTTCAGATCACGAACCCTCGAACCCCCTTTGGTTCCAAAAAGAACAACTTTTCCATTAGGGTAGAAATAGAATTTTTTCTAACATGGAGTGAAATACAAAAGGTTTCTTAATCACTTTAGAATAAAACTTATTTTTCTTAAAGTATTAGGTGGCGACTCTAACACTCCTCATACAACGTGCACTCCAACGGACACATGTGGATGCACAAATGTGGAAACCCGATCCACAATCCACGACGCCCACGAAAGCGCAATCCAAAAAGTTTCCTTCGGGCCTTTTGCAAAAAAGGTTCCACAAGCGTACTCTTCAGGGAAGATCCTGTGGACCTCTCGAGTGGGGCCTCACATTATCCTATTTCCATTTCTCTCAAATCTGAATTTGAAGTTCAATTAATGCCAATTTGAAGTTACACTTCTAGTTTCACTGAGATTTTACAAACAAAGAAATGACGAAATTTGTGTTTAAAGTCACATAAAGCCAAAAAATATTTACAAGTAAGATCTTTTAGCAATAATTTCAAGAACTAAGGATACAAAGAAAAAGAACAAGTTTTGTTATGAGCGTAATTTTCTATATTTTTCCCTAATACTTGGGTATATTTATCTCCAAAAATTGCATTTGAGCAATTTGTTTAAGTGTTTTTTAGTTAATTATAGGAATCTGTACAAAATTAAGGTTTTTGAAGCAAAGATGAGATTCTCGAGCTAGTGAGAGTAACATAATAATTTTTGGAAGAAATTAAAGTGTCAAAGCATATGCACAGGCCGTGCAAAATGGTATTTTGCCCGTGCATATGGTGTCCAGGCTATGCGCCTCATTGTCTAGGAAAGCAACGTAGGGTCGTGCAAAACATGATTTTGGCAGTGCAGAGATGTCCAAGTCGTGCGTCTCTCTAAGCTAAATTTTGATTTCTGCATGAGTGAGATTGGTTTATAGAGGCCATGGATTTCTGTTTAGCCCGTGCAAACCAATCGAGTCTGACAATATAAATAGTGTATTTTATTCCACTTTAGGGATATTCCATACCTACAATGAGGTTTTAAACCTAGATCTTTACCTTTTGAGGGTTTGGACAAAATTTCTTCAAGATTTTCATTAGATTTACTTAGATTTAGGAATTTCTTTATTGATTAAGCTTATTAAGGAGTATTTTTGCTAAAATCCTAAAGAGGCAGAAGAATTTCCTGCTAAGATTCTCTAAGGTTTATTTCTCATTTTTATTGTTTAAGTTTTCATTGAGTTATTGTATTGAGAGATAAAACATGAATTCTTTGAGTATTAATGATAATTTGATGATTGATTTTCCCTTTATGAGCTAAATTTCTTTTGTCTAGGGATTTGTAAGAGATAATCATGATATGAAATTTGTTATTTGGATCGTTTGATTGTGCCTTGATTTTGCTTAATTGAATTGATTAGCTCATTAATTATAATTTCTTGATCACTAATTTGTTTGATTAAGGGTTTGGGTGATGGAACGAAAGTTAAAATTCAAACCCGGAATTCATTCAATTAGGAATCTAAAATGAATTAGAGATATAAGTTTTAGGATTAAATTTGGTTCCTAATTTCTGTTTTTGCTAGATTATTTCTAAGAATGTGATACATAATATCATACATTCTAGTGAATGAGTTTATCAAGAATTCAATTGTTTTGGCAAAATTGATTGACCTAATCTCGAAGATCATAGACAATTAACTTATCGAGTATGAATCTTTAGATATTCGTACCCATTCCAGTAACCATAGCATTTAATTTCCTTTTTTTTTGTTTAATTATTTTTTTCCATTCCAAAATCAATTCTATTTGCTTTTAATTACATAAACTTGAAACAAATAGATAACCAATAGTAAGTTCCACCAGGGGTATGACCTTGGTTAGTTCACTTATACTGCTACTTGCATTCGATTTCAGATAGTATACTTTATAGTGAACAAGTTTTTGAAAAATAGAGTTTTAGATTTATAAGAGATAATATTAGCTATGAGATCACAGTGTAGCTTTGTTTTCAACCTTGACAATAGTCTAAAACTTCTTGAACTGTTGGGATTTTATAAAAGTTGAAAATTTTCTGAAAAATGGCCTCCAACTTTCAAATTTATGGCACATGAACGAATTCCAAAAATTATATCTATAATAGAGTTTCCAATTCGTAATGGTTGTATAACTTTTACTTCTTAGACTTTCACAATTGTGTAAATTTATGTCAAAATAATCTCGATAATTTACCTAATCCTTATAGCCGTGTAACTTTGATAATCATAATCCAAACGGCTATGTAGGTGTGAGTTACGCGGCTGTGTAACTTTGCCTTTCAATACTTCCATAGCCATATGAAAATGGTGCAAAATAAGTAGGCTACTAGACCTCTTAAATGGTTATAAGACTATTTGAGCTTAAGGTTAAATGATTATGGGGCTTCTGTTTACATATTCATATAATCTTCAGCTTAGTAGTCCTCATGGTTGCATAACTATCCCTTGTATAGTTGTGTAACTATGATGACTGTATGCTCCACAGTTGTGTGGCCCTATGATTTTGTTCTTGGAATCCTTTTATCTTTATTGAGTTGTTTTGGTAAATTTATCTTTTAAGATTTTGAACCTATCAAAACTCAAATACCAAGTTAAACCATATAAGCTTTTTACAATAATTTAGTTTAACTTTAAAATAGAATCAATTAAACAAGGTTTCAGTATCATCAAAATATAGAGGAGGTAACATAACTAACATATCTAAAAGTGGTCATCAAAGCCATGTTTGGTATATCAATCCAAATGCATAATTAAAAATCTTACAAATTTGTAAGAAAAATAGGATACATTTCATTAATTTATAACTAAAACTTAAGGGTACCAAATGAAACCTTTAAACCTTTTCGTATTATAAAATTGTCATTAAAACTATATAATTTAAATCAACTATCAAGACAAGCAAGAAAAACTCCTCCAAAATGGCCAAATCAACACTAACTTAAAAAAAGGCCCCAACAACTCACATAACTTGTACTAATAGTGCAACCAACATAATGCCCTAAGAAACAACAAAAGCAATCTTATAAGCATTCTTTTACCTTTCAAAGTATTCCATTTCTTAATGAAAATAGATCTTCACTTCATACAAGTCTTCCAAATCAATGTGTAGATCATGAACATTCTCTACCATATTCACCCTGGCAGCTTAACTTTGTGTCAACAATAGATTTTTATTCTTCATCTCTTCCTCTCCATGTTTAGCTCATTAATCACAGCTTTTACCTTTGAGCATATCATTTCATTACTCTATGAGAGAAAACCATAATCTATAACCTGATTACAAGCATTTCCACTATCAAATTTAAAGATTTTCAAAAAAATAAAAAAAGATTTATCTAGAAAAATAGATTTTCAGCTCAGTCATTAGTTTATTAGCTTACAATATATTTATAGCACCCATAAAATTATTGGTTGGGATTGGTTTTCATCCATGTCATCCACATTTGTGCTAACTCATTGCAACTATACCTCAGTGGTTGGGCATAGTTGATCATTCGCATGAATTATTGCCTTGATGGAGTTTCATATTACTTAGCAAAGGAAGAAGAAACACTTGAACTTAGCATTGATACTTTAAAAGAACATCGGGTATTTTGGATTGAGTAGCAGAGATTAATTAGAAGATATAGGATTTTGTAGGTCAAAAGTGTTGAAAGAATTTGGGAATTTAGGAGGATCGAGTGAAAATGGTAGTTCTATTTTCACAGGCTTGGAAAGTTCATGGATTTGGTAGGAGTTGAGTAGTTAATTAGGGAGAAAAGGGGATTAACAAAAAGTTAATACTAGATTAACAAATAATTTAAATAAGGTGATTTTAAAGCCAAATTAACCAAAAAAAATCCCCAAATTAACAAGAAGCTAAAATAGTTGATAGGAGTTTAACTAATTTAAATTGAATAGATGAATGGCTTATTTGAGCCTTTTTCCTAATTTTAAACTTAGTTGGACTAATAATTACTCTAATTTTGAATTTTCTTTTTAAAGTGAGTAGAAAGTCTAATACATATCCATTCACTTGGTCTGAAAAACTTTCATCCAAAAGCTTACAAATTTCTAACATTTTTAATGCTCATGCCATGAAACCTCCTTTTGTATAATCATGTCTCTAATGTCAATAGAATAATCGGTGTCAACAAAAACAGAAAGATAAGAAATAAATTCAAGAATCAGATCCTCCACAGCAACTGCCAAATTGACTACTTAGGAATCTCACTCTTTTCTTGATGTCTCAAGGTCTAAAGATGTTCCTTAAAATAACATGCGGTTCACAGCTCATCCTCTAAGTAGGATCCTAAAACAACACCAAAAGAAACTCAGAGTGATGCCTAAGAGTGAACACTCTAATGCCTAATTCATTAGAGTGAATAAAAGAGTAAAATAGACTAGAAAGTATGAGATAAAGTAATAATTATTAACATTTTTCTTGTGTTAGCATATGGTACATATAGAGGAACCTCTAATGGTAATTTCCCTAAGATCTCGGGGCAGTAGAGATAAGCCCTCAACTACCGAAGTGTAAATCCCTTAATGGCGAGATCCATGGTGCCATATCAAAACATGATTTTCATGTCCAACGGTTACCAAATGCTGTCGTGACCGTCAAAGGTCTTCCAAAGGTTACCCTCTGTTAGCCTAGAAGTTCTTTCATCAAAGGTTGATCACCCATGGGTTTAGCCTGTCACTTCCTTATCTTATGGTGTGAACCTCAACGGTCGAGCTAGTCTGATCCCATTACCATGGTACTGTCCCAAGGTTGTGCACCTAGGGCAACCAGGGGTTGCTTGGGGTGGATCCTTTACAGCGGTAAGTGTGAGGCCCTGTCCGATAGCCTACAGGATTTTCCAGCGCGCCTTCAAGTTTATAGCTTGAGGAAACCAACCACGAGGTGTCAGATTGCGCATGGCATCACGGTTGTGGCCAGGTCCCACATTTATACACCCCACACGTATCCGTTGGTGTGCACATGTGATGTGTTAGGAGTGGCCACCTAATCCTTTAGAGAATAATTTTTCTATGGTTATTAAGAAACCATTTTGGTCAACTCCAATTTTATGAAAATCTTATTATTTACCCAATTTTTGGAAAAAAGCTGGCCCTCGAACCAAAGGTGGTTTCGGGGATTCTTGAACTGATAAAAACATTTTAGAAAATATTTTTTCATTTTTAAATAGATTTTGGCTTAAGGAAAATATTATTTTGGTTAAAATCGGGTTTTCGTGTATGCATGGCATATCATGTGATGCATGAACATTTAAGCATGGAAGGAATTATGCATGTGACAAATTATATATGCTTGACATTCGTAGAAAGCAATAAAAGCAAGAATGATAATCAGAGATCCTTCCTCTAACGCACTTCAGGTTCTAGAGAATGCACACATCACAAAAGAAAGTAGTTAAAATTAAATACAATGAAAAAATGGTAATTAAACAGGGGATCTCCCCTCCAGTATGCGGATCTGGGAGGAGCACACATTCCCCATTACAAATCCAAATACAATAGCAATAGAACAAATAATTACAACAAGAGAAAATGGAGCAAATAATAATAAAAAAAAGATCATAAAATAAAAAGGATAAAGGAAAATAAAATTTGGAGTTGAAGTTGTTAGAAGGCTTGCCCGCGTATCTCGTTGAATGAGAATCAAACCCCATGCCATTCTCCCTTCTCATGAAGGGTGGGGTTATTATGAAAATAGTGGGTGGTTTGGTTTTATTGGTTCAAAAGCTAACATATTTTAATTTATAAAATAGTTAACTAGATAGGCTATTATTTAATTTAGTTTTGATTAATAAAAATGATTATTTGTCAAATGAGAAATTGTCTAACAGATTTTAAGGCTTAATTCTGATTCATTTTAAGAAAATGAAGTTTGCATGAAAATACCTTAATTCGGGTTTAAAGGGCTTATTTCATAGATAAAAGAAATAGGAATATTGTACCCTTATTACCTTTTGCTTTTGAAACTTCGAAAATGGCTTTACTAAAGGTTTGATGAACGTGGAGCGTGTCTCCATTACGAGAAGAGTGCACTGGGGGAGTTTGTCTGAATTGGACTCGTGTGAACACAACCGTGTCTGTACTGGATTGATGAGAATTGAACCATGTCTGAACTGGACTGGTGTGAATTGAATGGTTGGACAAAATTGAAGAACAATGTTTATTTTTTGTGTTTTGGGTCGTTTTGATGTGAATTGTAGTGTTTGGTGTCTATTTTAGGGGATTTTGGAAGTTTACATAGTAGTCTGAAAGTCTGAAAAGTGGTGTAGAGTCGGTTTAAAAGTCCGTCAAAAAGTGGTTTGGAGATTCAAATTTATAGAAAACTGAGTCAGAAAATTTGGGAAATTTCACACGTGTGCATTTAGCTCCAAACGTGTACGTGATGGGCCTAGCTATTTGGGCTTGGATTTTTAGGCCTGATATGGTCTGATTCTATTTAGTATTTTAGATTTCTTGAGTCTATTTATGGTCTGATTTAAGCATGGTTTAAATTGTTGGTCTTGTATTAATGGGTCGGATTTAATGGTGCAAAAATATAGATTTTCCCTTGAGAATATGTCCAAATATGCAAAATTTCCTATGTAAACCTTACTATCTAAAATTTTCATCTCGGGGGTTACCCCGAATGCAATAAGGGGCGCTAACCCTTGACCCCATTCTGATCCTAAAGTCATAAGGAGACCGACGATTCTAGAGGTGTTAAATTGAGGGTTCACAGCTACCCCCTCATCTAAATTAGCTTTGAGCATAAGGTGATTATGATGATAGTGAACCCATAGGTGCCATTTCAGATTTCGGGCTTGTGACGATGTCATATCAGTTTTTGGGCTTGTGACAATGTTCTATTGGCTTGTGGCTATGCCATATCAGATTATGGGATTATGCCATTTCTGCTTTTGGACATATGCCTTGTCATCTTCGAGACTTACAGTGTGCGAAGTTGGGGATGCCAAACATTACAATTGTCATACAGATTTTGATGATCATGCCATAGGAATTTATGGCATGTTTAATGTTGAAGTTGTATCATGTGAGGCTTTGACCTCATCAGATTTTGAGCTTTAATAGGTAGTTGTGGTACCTTTGCATTGGTGGAGAAGACTTCTTTGAGACTATCCCCAAGATATGTGTTAGATGATGCCAGTGCTTGGAGGGAGATGCATGAGATGCACGTTGAGTATGGCCCACTAAGGGTCTTTATTTGTAAAAGCTTTGCAAAACTTTGACATTTTGTACAAAATTGCGTTGCATGAAAAGTTGTTTTTAGAAAACTGAAGTACCCTGTGAGTTACCCCCACTAGTAGAGCCATACTTCAGCCACATGATGTGTGGTTGATGCATGAAATTGGACTAAGTGAGCAGAATCAACCTCAAAAAGTATGACATGAGTTCATTGCTGACACTTAGAGGTGTCAAAATAGATTGGGAATTTCTGAAAGCCTGTATACATTTTTAGGTTCCTGTTGATCATGTGTTTCGGTTTGGGGCAAGCATGGACGAGATGTATCCATCCTTTGAAGAATTTTCTACTTTTTCTCAGAACGAACCCCAAAGTTGACCCGGCAGTCCCAACTGAAAAGGTAGGTTATTTTAATTCCCATAGAAGGTTATTGGACTTGAGCACAGAGGTTGCTTTTGGAATGGTGAAGGATGATTTATTCGACCTGCCTGTTTTGGGCTAACTCGGATGACCGCGATTGGGAAGCCCAAAGATTGAAGGCTTATGCTTTTGGATTGACTACAGTATATATTTTTATTAGCCCGGGTGGATGGAGTGATGTGAAGGTGGCTGATCTGATACCCTAAATGGGTGAAGTGAAGTCAATTGTGGGGATTATTTTTTATGAGACACTATTGAGCCTCGATCGCCAATGCAGTTGGAGAGGACCTTGGACCATTAGTACAATTTTTCTCTAAGTACTTAAACCTTTCCTTGCTTGTCTGTTTTAGCATTTATGAATTTATTCTTGATTTCTGTTTCCTTTCAGATTTGGTTGAGAGACCATCTTGAGATCGCTCCTGGTCCACCCCCAGAGTCAAGGGATTATATGCATTCTTAGTATCTGACTAGGACAATTGCTATAAGATTCTCTACTGAGAGGGAGTGGATGAGCTGGATGATGGAGCAAAGCCCTTCTGATTTGCTATGGAGACCTGAGTGGTACACCACTATCAAGCAGTTTATGCTAAGGAGTCAAGGGTACAAGTTTGTGTATTTTCTTAGTTTCAAGTATATGACTTGGTATAAGGTTACTAGAGTCCTTCGTCAATGGGACATGGTTAGGATGTGCCCCCAGATGGTCCGTTGAATGATCGGGTGGCTAGAGTTGTTCTCTCTCATTAGATCCGAGACTTCATGAGGACAATGGTAATCCCAGGTGATGACTATGGCAAACCTCATGAGTACCTTAAATGGTGGATTGAGACCTATTGGCAAAAAGATAAAGTAAAGCGATTTACTCTTTTGATCGAGATTGAGGGTTGAGTCTGAGTTTAGACATAGGTTTTTTAGAATAAGTCTTTTTATTTTGTCTATTTTATTTGGTTTTGATTTTTTGGTTTCTCACTCAAATATCTTGTTTTGGACGATCCTAAAGATGAATAAGACCTCAATTTTTTTTGTTTTTCTTTAAGCTCTATTTTTGCCTAAGCTGCCATTTTTACTTTTTCAACTTAGCGAGCTGCTTTTATTGTTGCCTAAACCACCTTTTCGGTTTCCATTCTAGCAGGCTGTACCCTAAATTTTTCTTAAGCCGCCCTTTCAAGTATTTAGTTTAGCAGGTTTCATTCTTTTTCTTTTCTAATTTTGTTTATTTGTTCTTTTTACCTCTTGCATGCAATGTTAAAGAGCCCAAATATGATTGAAACTTTTGATTTTATTAAATGCTTTGGACCATACCCAATGAGGGTTGACTACGTATCTCCTTTACATTGAAATTTTAAATTCAGAATACAACTTATGGTTTTGGAGAATCAAGTCCACATAGTTCTTGTTACAGAAATGAAGATGCCTTAATACATGTCATGCAATACAAAAAATTATATGAAGTACTTCTTGATTTGGTCGAGGTTGGTTGGATGACTGAACTCATTGTCGTCGACGTCCATTAGTATGACACCTCTGTCTGACATGATCTTCTTGATTATATATGGTCCACTCCAAGAAGGTCTGAACTTCCCTCGAGGGTCATTTATGACTTGTCTGATTTCTTTTAAGACCAGATCACCTTCTTAAAGATTTCGACTCCAAACCCTTTTATTGAAGTGCTTGGCAAGTCTAATATGATAGTTTTGTATATGGTAGAGAGCTTCCATCCTTTTCTTGTCAATTGACTTTAGCTAATCATAGTATGCCTGTTGCCAGTCGAGCTCAGAAATATGGGCTTCTTGAAGAACTTTGGCTGTCTGAATTTCTAACTCTAAGGGGAGGACTGCTTCCATCCCATAGACTAGAGAGTATGATGTGGCTCTGGTAGCCAACTTATATGTAATTGTGTACCTAAGGAGGGCACTTAGCAAATGTAGGTGCCAACCTTTGTGATTGGTAATCATCTTTTAAAGCATGTTTTTAGTGCTTTGTTGGTAGCTTCGACTGCGCCATTGGTCTGTGATCTATATGGAGAAGACCTATGATGTTCTATCTTTTCCATTTAGAGAAGAGTGACTACCTCTTTTTAAAAGTGTGAGCCATTTTCAAAGATGATCTCATGTGGAACACCATACCTTGCAATGATGTTCATCTTAATGAATTGAGCTACCTTCTTTGAGTCAGGGGTTTGATAAGGGGCAACTTCAACCCATTTGGTGAAATAGTCGATAGCGACTAGGATGTACTCATAGCCTGTAGATGACTTCGGTGAGATCTTTTTGATGACATCGATACCCCATAGTGACTAGGATGTACTCATAGCCTATAGATGACTTCGGTGAGATCTTTTTGATGACACCGATACCCCAAACTACAAAGGGCCAAGGGGTGGAAATAGGATTGAATGGAGAATATGGAAACTTTTGGAGCTTAGAATACTCTTGAAACTTTGGGAACCTTCGAGCAAATCGTGCATAGTCTCCATTCATATTCAACCAATTGTAGCCTTGGTTCATGATTTTTCGAGACAATGCCCAACCATTCATATGGGTTTCATCTGTCCCACCATGGATCTCTTCCATGATTTTATAAGCTTCTCCATCAGATACACATCAAAGGTTAATGTCATTCCAGATCATTTTTTTATAGGATGTCAACTCTGAGGATATACCCACTGGCCAGTTGCCTTATGGTTTTCCCTTCTGATTTGGAGGCACCTTCAGGATAATCACCTCTTGTGAGATAGATGTAGATGTCCTAGTACCAAGGCTTTTCCTAGACTTCATGTATGTTCATGCAATGAGCTTGGAAACTTGGTTGGAATTTGATGAACATTGAAATAGGACAGATAATAATGTATTTCTATCATTGATGCCAAGGTTGCGCATCCGCAAACCTATTCTGAGTTCTTGGCAGATAATGTAAGGATAAGACATCAAAGCTATTAGCCAACTCTTCGAAGCGCTTATGGTAAGGAACCAATCGCTCCTACTTGATTTTCCATTTTCCCAAGGCTTAAGAGACAATGAGATTTTAGTCACTGTAGACTTTTAATTTTCTAGTTCCAATCTAAAGAGTTGATTCTGACCTAGATACGCATGCCTCATACTTAGCTTTTTGTTGGTTACCTCAAAATCCATTTTGACTACCAAAGATAAGCTTTTGCCAGCAGGTGTAAGGAACACCATCCTGGCACTATATCCTTTATGATTGGAGGCTCCACTAAAATACAGCTTCCATGTTTGATTTTGTAAAAGTATAATGTTTTCATTGAGAAACTCAGGTTCGTCCCAATGATCATCAGTTAGGGCAGCAGTCAGTTGATCGGCGATGACACTGCCTTTGATGGATTTTCTCTGAATTTGCTTGAGGTCATAGACTGCCAGAACTACCATCCATCTATCCATTTTTCTATCTAAGATAGGCTTTTCTATGAGGTAGTTGAGCAAACTCTGATCAATGAGAACATGTGTGACGTATGCCTCAAATAGTGTCTCATTTTCTGGCAAACCAATTCCATAGCTAGACAGAGCTTCTCGATGTACTTATACTTAATTACATGAGTCAGCATCCTCTTACTCAAGTAATAGATGGAATTCTCTTTGTGGGAATCTGGGGCGTTTTGAGCCAGCATTGCCCCCATGGCTTCATCGGTGACTGTCAGATAGAGCAGTGGAGGTTAACTAGGCCTAGAAGGCTGTAGAATTGGCAGGCTCAAAAGGTATTTCTTAATCTATTCAAAGTCCCTCTAACACTCATTTTCCGATAGCCCGTGAGATTTTCCAGATCGCCTTCGAGTTTATGGCTCAAGGAAACAAATCACGAGGGGTAAAATTACGCATGGCATCGTGGTTGTGGCCAGATCTCACATTTGTACACTCCATATATGTCTGTTGGTATGCATATGTCATATATTAGGAGTCGCCGTCTAATCTTTTAGAGAATAATTTTTCTATGGTGATTAAGAAACCATTTTGACACTTTCCAATTTTATGAAAAAATGATTATTTACCCAATTTTTGGAAAAAAACTGACCCTCAAACCAAAAGTGGTTTCGGGAATTCATGATCTGATAAAAAAATTTACAAAATATTTTTTCAATTTTAAACAGATTTTGGCTTAAGAAAAATATGATTTTGGTTAAAATTGGGTTTTCGTGTATGCATGGCATATCACGTAATGCATGAACATTTAAGCATGACAAGAATGATGCATGTGACAAATTATATATGCATGACATCCGTAGAAAGCAATAAAAGCAAGAATGATAGTCAGGGGTCCTTCCTCTAGCTCACTTCAGGTTCTAGGGAAGGCACACATACCCAAAGAAAGCAGTAAAAATTAAATACATCGAAAAAATTGCAATTAAACAAGGGATCTCCCTTCCAATTCGCGAATCTAGGAGGGGCACACATTCCCCAATACAAATCCAGATACAATAGCAATAGAACGAATAATTACAACAAGACAAAAATGGAGAAAATAATAATTTAAAAAAAAGATAATAAAATAAAAGGATAAAGGAAAACAAAATTTGGATTTAAAGCTGTTAGAAGGCTTTTCAGCATATCCTGTTGAATGGAAATCAAACTCCATGTCATTCTCCCTTCCGCAAAGTGTGGGGTTGTTTTGAAAACATTGGGTTATTTAGTTCTGTTAGTTCAGAAGCTAACGTATTTTAATTTATAAAATAGTTAACCATATAGGCCATTATTCAATTTGATTTTGATTAATTAAAATGATTATTTGTCAAATGAGAAATTACCTAATAGATCTTAGGGCTTAATTCTGATTCATTTTAAGAAAATGAAGTTTTCATGAAAATACCTTAATTTGGGTTTAAAGGTCTTATTTCATAGTTAAAAGGAATAGGAATACTGTACCATTATTACCTTTTGCTTTTGGAACATCAGAAGTGGCTTTGCTGAAGGTTTGATGAATGCGGAGCATGTCTCGGTTGTGTTCGAAGTGCACTAGGGGAGTCTGTCTAAACTGGATTGGTGAGAACTAAACCGTGTTTGGACTGGACTGATGAGAACTGAACTATGTCTGAACTGGACTGGTGATAATTGAACTGTCATAAGAAATTGAAGAATAATGTTTTGGGTCATTTTGATGTGAATTTGTTGGACCTGTATGCCCTAGAGCTCATTGTAAATGTAATAACTGAATTCCAATGGTAAAAAATATATAATTTATTTAAATGAATTGCACATTTATTATAATTTATATATGTTCCATTAGTGTTTTGTATGAGAATCTATTCTTAAGAAGTTAAGAATATGAGTGATAGGTTCTCATTGTCATAATGCTATAAAACTTGTTCATGGTCATATAATTATCGATTGGGGCATCGATAATTCAGAAGATCATCACCGATGTTGTCATCCATTATAGGTATGTGATACTTATGGTAATGGAGGTACTGAGTCTTATGCTAGAGACATGTGATGTCGTGACAACATGTGGACTATCATGTGATGAGTAAGTTGAACAGGTGACATGTTAGATGATGAATACATGGGTTTTACCACAGTCAATATTTAATCGTCTAGGTAATGGTTGTGCATATAGTCCTTTGACTTGAGGTGGAATTTATCTAATATAATTGTGGATCCAGTTTGTTACTGCTTACATACTTCTGCTAGCCACGCAGAGGTATATGGCATGTGGTGGCTGTACTCAGTGATACATTGAGATAAATGTTCTCCAAGAAAGAATTTATTAACTTGGGTAAACAAGTAAGGAATCCTATGACTTCTAGTCCTCCTCGATATGAAATCCTTGACCAAGGTGGATAAGATTCACTAGAAAGTTATTTCTAATAGGAATTGAGAATACCGAGGATTAGAACTTGGAAGTGGTCATATGATCAAAGCATTTAGAATTTGACAAATCCATGATTCTATCTGAGATTTGAAATTCGTAATGAAAGGACTCGAGTATATGGTAACTATGATTGATGGTCCATGTTATATGTTCATTGACTTGATCGTCAATATTCATTCCTATTTAGGTAGTCACGATATGTTATGCTAGACATCACTCATGACTTACGAGACTATATATGAAATGGGATTCTATACATAGATAAAGGAAAAAGAGTTTATCATATCTCGTTGCTATTTAGGACAGGAACCTAGTGAGTCACACACAGTAAAGTATTGAGCAAGCAATGTGTAAGGATATTATAATTAATACTCAATTGAAATGTTCAATTAACTATTAATTATAATTGAATTGAACTTGTGATTAAATTCTAGCATGTCTTGAAGTTCATTTCAAAGGAGTGTATTTCAATTTAGTTAATTTTTGTATGAGATACAAAACATCAAAGGACTAAATTGAAAATGGACTTGGACTTAATATATAAGATTATTAGTTATGTGATAACTAATTA
>CAOJBK013568509.1:0-12498 GCA_948294925.1 Codiaeum variegatum
TAACCTCATGTTCCCTTCTTCAGGATCGTGACCTATGACGAGTCCTCCTATCATGCTCTTTCCTGGAGCGATACCCTCTTCTTCCTCTTTGAGCCTGGGCTCCGTAGAGTTTGTTGAGCTTCTTTCTCCCTCATTATTTTGATCATTTTGTCCCTGCCTCTCCTCTTCTCTCCTACATTGTCAGTTGGATTCAAAAGATTACCTCATATGGCCTTTATTTCCAACCTCAGCCTGCTAGCTAATGCTCGTGGCCTATCCTCCCTCCCTCTCTCGGCTGTTTGGAATAACCGTGTTTTGGTTGGGTCGGCTAGCGTAATCTCATCCATTTGTTATCTTGGAGGACTTTGATTTTATAGGAGCTATAAGAATGGTGTTAGTGCACTCAGAACGACATTCTGAATTTCCAGTGATAAGCTAGGAGGTGCGCTAGTTGAGGCTTGGTGTGGTGTGGTCAGGATAAGATTTGTTTGGGTGCTTCTAAAGAGGTCAGCTAGGGCTTGAAAAGGAGTTGCTGGGTCAAGGTGGTGTTTGTGTTTACGGCTAGAGTTTCATGGGTATTGTTACCAGTAGGGTGGCTTGGTGAAGAGTTGGTATTGTGGTTTCTGACTTTCTGGGGGTCATTCATGGCTGGTGTTTTTTAGAAGTGCAGGCTTTCTAAATCAAGAAAGAAAAGTTGGTGTGGCTATCCTTAAAAGAGAAAAGAGAAAATGATTTGCTTAGAGATCAGAAAAAGTTTTTAAATGTTTCCCACAGACGGCGCCATTTGATAGTCTCAGTGCCTAATAATTTCTGATCTTTGGATTTGGACTGGACTAGATGTAAATACCTGTACAATAAACAATGTGAGCTAAGAGGGCAAGACTTGTTGCTTAGTAAATGCCCTTTGACGCTTAAGTCAGTAATGGACATGGATACTTTTAGGCCCTCTATGAGCCCTTAGAAAAATAAGTTACTATTTTTGGTGGCATACCTTGAAATGTGTCCCATCATGGATTATTTATAGTGCTTGTAAGATTCTTTTGGGTCACTTATCCTATCATAAGAGTGCCAAGTGGAAGAGTCTGCATAGGGTAAAGTATGGTCCTGGAATGAGGAAATGACATCTGCCTAAATTGAGCATCTTACACGTGTCAGATAATATTCTGTAGGATCTCGAGGCTCCCACTCGAAGAGGTACCTTCAATATATCTTGAGGTGAAGCCTTAGGTCGAAGCATGTTGACGAAACCTACACCCGAGTGTAATATGGGCTTGGGCCCTCATTCTTTTTGGATTCTTGGACGCCTTCAGGCCTAAGGCCTTTATACTCATTTATTTCATTCTGCATCATTGACTAATAGACAACAGATAAAAAGTGAATTAAGGAACAAGAATAATATTTGTAAGGACTAAACTTGTATCCAAAGTAATTGTACTTATATGTGTGACTCTAGCAGACATACCATTAGGTAAACCGATAGAAAATTTGTGAACTTCAACATAAGAATTAAACCAATTCAAAGAATAGACTTTATGATATGTTACTCTAATGTCAATAATCTAAATTTGAAAGACAATAATGACATCAGTGTAGCATTATGACAAGTAAAGAAGATAAAAGAACATATACCTGCAAAGTTGACTGAGGGAACATAACTGGATGTGCTAAGAACTGAAATTGAAGATGATGAAGGATTAGAACTAAGGCTAGGAACTTAATCACTAAGCAATGACATGAGCTTCTAAACTTTTGTTTTAGTCAAATTAATGTCAGTTGAAGATCCAACAACATTGCGATTCTTTAGATAAGAAATAGGACTATCATCTATAATTTGATTGGTTATCACTTGATTAGCCACTTTAGCACTAGGACCTTAAGATCTAAGCCTTATAAACTTGAAATCAGGAGGAAAGCCAATGAGTATGAAGCATTTCTCCATTATATGACTTTGCTTACCATAGTGAAAACACACTTTATCAGCATTTGGATTCTTCTTAGCAACCATTGTCACACTTTTTGAGAAATTTTAAGTTTGAATCAACAGATTTCCCTAAATTTCTTCTTGAAGCACCATATTAAAAGCCTGATCTAGAGTAGGAAATGGCTTAGTGTTTATAATTTATGTCCTAACATTCTGATATACTTCATTAAGGCCATTAACAAAATGGAAAACCAAATCCTTCTGTGCCAGATCCACAAACTTTGAAAAACATTCATCGTTACATTTTTCCACATGAACAATGAGATAATGATCTATACAATAGTAATTCCTACCAAATTCCAGTAAATTTTATATAATATGCATCAATTGACTTAGATCCTTATATAACGGAACTTAGAAGATGCTGCAAATAACAAATTCTTGACTCATGAGGCTATGAAAAATGTTGTTCCTGTTTCTTTCAAATCAACCTTGCCTCCTCAATGTAGAAGACAGTAGAAGAATTGAAGGTGTGATAGATCTAAGCAACCAAGACACAATTAAGTTGTTACATCTGCTCCATGGTAGAAACTTGTCATCATTTGGTGGAGGTTTCTTAATAGTGCCATCAATAAATCCATGTTTGTTCCTTATACGAACTACAAGCAAAAATGATCGCCTCCATGAAGCCTAATTGTTTGAGTTGAGTTCTAGAGTAACAACCACAGAGCTATGATTCTCTAAGTGATACAAGAAAAATGGTGAAGTAGAATCCTCATTTGAACTCACTACATTTGCAGTAACAACAGCCGTTACAAAAAACAGAGTATATCTTGAAAATGAATATGATGAAGAACTGAAACCCTAAAACTAGTGAAACTCTTTGAAGAAGCTAGAAAGAAAAACACGTAAAAGAGAAGTGCCTAGGCTCTAATATCATATTATGAGAAATGAACTGATTTCATTGATCAGCTAATGATACACTAATTGGGTCTTTATATGCAAAGTAGGAATGGATATAACTAACTAACTATCCTAGCTAAGAAAATAGCAAACTCTAAATAAACTAAATAATTTACAACAAAAAAGGATTATGATATTGTATGCTCAAGTATAGGAGTACTTGTTGCTCACATTTCTTGACAAAGAATATATTATCAAATATTTTATAGTATTTTTTTTAACTTGAATATTTATAATTAGTTTAATTTATTTAAATATTTTTTATTTTTAATTAATTTAACATTTATTAATTTTAGTTCAATTAAAAATGTTTAGAATTATAAAATAATAGATATTTTAATGAATTATTAAATTTAATTAATAATTTTGGATAAAAAATTTAATTTTACTTCTTATTATCTACTATTTATTAATCTATTAATTATTACTAAAATAGAACACGCTGACATTAGTTTGCATTCTCATTTCTTATCACCAAAAGCTTACCATTTATCAAATTCTTATAATTTAAAAATTTTTAAAAATAAATTAATTATTACTTAAACAGAAGAAGACGTTAACACTAGTTTTCCCTCTCATTTTTCCCTTTCATTTCTCATCAACAAAAAGCTTACCAGTTGTCAAATTATAATTTTTAAAATTTTAAAATAAAATAAATACTATAAAATTTTATAAATTTATATTAATATATTATCTAAAAAGTAATTTGAATATTTTAAACTTTAAAAATAAAAAATAATTTAAATATTTTAAAATTTTAAAATAAAAGATAATTTGAATATTTTAAACCTTTAAAATAAAAGATAATTTAAATATGTTAAACTTTTAAAATAAAATAAATTTTTTACTATTATAATAATTATTATCTACTAAATTTGCTATCATAATATTTTAAAATAATTAAAAATTTCTGGTTCAATAAAAACGCTTTTGTGACTATGAGAATCTCCGCCTGAGTTTCCTCATATGGATTTTTTTCTTCTTTAGTTTTTATCTTCTCCTATATGCGGTACAAGTTCAATTGCTTTATAGTATTATTTTATGAACTTAAGAATCATACCAAATATATAAATTTTTATCAAATTTTTAATGGATAAATCACTTTTTTTAAAAATTTTTATGCTATATTACTACATATAATTTGAGTAATTATCAACATATCCATTAGCTTGCTTATTTATGAACTTTTGATTTTATGTATTATTGAAATTCGTTGTGATTATTTTTTGACTCTCGTGTAATTTTTGTTTTTAGCTATAAGGAGTTGTGTAAAGCTCATTCAAATATAAGATTGCATATTGTTGCTTCATTTTCTTCTCTCTTGAACAAAACTTGACACTCGATAGGCATGGACAATATAACTCTTTCCATGAATTTTTAACAGTTAGACCAGTGACAAAATTGGTAATAAAATTGATTGTACAACAAGTGCAAAAAGGTTCTCTAATTATTTGTGGTTGTAGTTTTTGTTTATTTGAGACTTTATTTTTAGTTCTACTTCTATCTCCATTTTTTTCAATTTATTTTTAAAATATATCTCTTAATTAAAGTATATGAAATTTGAGGTATTTTTGCAAGGAATCAAAAACAAATATAAAGGAGTGCAAGAAACAAAGTAAAAAGAATTTTTTTTTCTTGATTAGTCTGTAAATGTAAAGTAAGTGGGAACACAAATTTAGTTTTACTATTTAGTAGTGTATGTCTGTGCATGTCTAAGCTGTGCATGTTATGTTCTTAATATACAATGTTTGAACTGATAATTTATTTTATAAATGTTTTGAAATTCGTTGTAATTAAATATATTTACAATGGAGTTTATAAATCTCATTAATAAAATAATAAAGAGAAATATAAATAGGAAATTAAAACTTATGAGGATGACGATAGAAAATATTTTAGCTCTTTTTCATTTCAAGTTCTGTATATTTTCATAATCATTTTTCCTACAATAATATAAAAATCAATACATAGCAAGTCCAATTCTAATTCTACTAAGATATTTTTTTAAATGTATTTTTTTATAATTTAATACTATAAATTCTTTTTAAATAATTA
The DNA here is from genome assembly GCA_948294925.1 of Codiaeum variegatum. Taxonomy (NCBI): domain Eukaryota; kingdom Viridiplantae; phylum Streptophyta; class Magnoliopsida; order Malpighiales; family Euphorbiaceae; genus Codiaeum; species Codiaeum variegatum. The sequence goes on from CAOJBK013568509.1 coordinate 4,919, forward strand.
TATGTAAAAACTATATGAATTTGTAAAAAACTGGGGCACCGTTGGGGTGATTAACTAGTTACTAATCATTGTAGCAATTGTTTTTTTTCTTATATCATGCCCTTGTAATTGTAGATTAGGCTTTGTTTGTTTCAGAAAAATATTTTCTGCATTTTTCTATATTTGATGCATGCTGAAAAATTGATCAAAGAAAAATATTTTTTCGGTCAAAAAGAAAACTAAGTTATTTTTTAGAAAAATACTTATTATTTTGAGAATAAGAAGTCATTTTTCATATTTTGATACACTTATAATAAAATGTTAAAATTAAATAAGCATATATTAATTAACATATTAATGAACAACAATCAGTTCCGGTGAATTCCGGCCACCACCGGTGGTTGGTCACCACGCCGGTCTGTGGCGGTTGGCTGCCGAAATTTTTTTTTTAAAATATTATTTTATGTAATTTTTTTATCCTTAATTATAAATTAAAAATATTAAATTTTAAATATTTTAATAATTTTTTATATAAAAAAGAAAGTAATATTTTTCATGCCAAAAATTAGAAAATAATTTTTTAAAAAATTTAAATGTAAAATCAAATAATAAAAAATAATTTATTTTCTGAAAAAATATTTTTTTCAAAAAATATTTTTTAAAAAATAAGTTATGTTTTGGAAATAAACAGAGTACTAGTTCCTTTTCTTTTTCTAATTTTCTCCGGTGGGTTTTTAATTAAGCAAAAAAAAAAAACATAAACTCTTACATTTATAACACAAACTGATAAAAGAGTGATAGAAAATAGAACTAATATTTAAGTCATAATAAAGGTTAAGGACAAATCAACCAAATTTCCCCTTCCTTATCTGTTGGACAGAAAAAACAAAAAAGAAAACAGTAATCACCTATTTTCTCACATCTGGGCTGTTCCTAGCCGTATTGGCCGGTGATAAACCCTAAAAAAAATTCTTCTTATTTATCTTATATTATGTTTGAATTTTTTTTTTAATTAGATTATATTTGTTTTCTTTGATTTTTTCTTTTAATTAGATTATATTTGTTTTCTTTTAATTCTACAGTTTTGGTGAAGACAGAAACTTCGTCAAACAGAAGGAATTTATTCATCGTTGTCTTTACATTATATGAAGGTGTGATTGTCTCGTATATTATTGTGAGTTCATCTTTTTCTTATTTCTGTATTGATGATGGTTATTACTCCACAAAGTGCAAATTGAATATCATTAATGTGATGATGAAATTGTATTATCAAGTCTAATCTTTGTGTTTCAACGTTCTAATAAGTTTGTTTTCACCATTGGACTTTAAGATTAATATTTCTTTTTATTTAGAATTGTTAAATGTATTATTTTTAGAAAGTCTACAAACGGTGTTGGACATGTTTTAGTATACTCAACATGTTCTATGTCAAACTTAGAAAATTAAAATTTTCATTCTCTTCTTATATTATTGATGTACTTTTTGTAATATATATGGAGTTCTTCAGGGTTGAAGTTTAAAAAACTTTTCTCCCTTGCCTGCTTTACTCTCTCGCCTCTCTCCACTTTATCTCTCTTACAGCCAGACACCGTTTTGGGCAGGGAGTGGTTATTTCCCGTCTCTTTTGGCCGGTAACACCTTCCCCTCCCCACTTTATTTATTACTTTTATATTTTTAATTTGTTTTGTCATGTTTTTCTCTCATATCTATGGGTTTATCTTATATATTCTTAACTTTCGTTTTTGATTTAGGTGTTTTTGTGTCCAATTAAGTGGATTTTATCTCAATCTTAGATCTAAAGTGAGAATAACTATTTTCTCATGTTTTCTCTCTAAATCTAAATTGTGGAGTTGAAGATAATGGAAGTCTTAAAGCCATTTCCCAAGGAGCCTTTGAAAAAGATATTAAAGTGTTGGTAAAAAACTCTAAGTTAACTCTGCAACTCAAGTTTATGCTTGTTATTTTGTTGTAGGAGAAATTTAGATTTGGATGGCTCTTTATATAGCCAAAAAGCCGTTCAATCTATTATAAAAATTGAGTTTTCTTCTCTATCTTTTTTTACAGGTTGAATAGTCTTTGAGTCGTAGCGAGTTTTATTATTAATATATCAACTTTCTTTGAGTGAAAAAAAAAATGTTCTTCAGTTTACTAAAAAATAAAAAACACAAACAGATAATATTTCTTTTAAATATGGGCTTGGGCTGTAAAAATCTGGAACGGGCTACAATTTAATATATTCCTTTATGGAAATAAAGTGGCAAAATATATTCATATACGGAAATGGTAGATAGATGCTTATAGGTTTTTTTTTTTAAAAAAAAAGTTAAAAGGTAAACTGGGGGCTAAAAGCCCATACCAGCCTCTCTACGTCCGCCATTCATAAATGAAGTTCTTTTATAGCAATATAAAAAATAAAAACTTGACCTTAAAAAAAATAATAAAAACATTTATAGCAACTAGGATATTCTCCAACCAATATTCTCATTTAAATGAATAAATTTCCTTTTCAAAATATATTATATACAGATTTCTTATTTCCTTTTTTTTTTCTTTTGCTATTCTTTCAAAATTTTATAAAGATGAAATCCTTGTATTGTATGGCCTAGACGGTGAAATTGTTCTGTGCTACCATTTCTCGTGAACCAAATTGTTTTATTGTAAGAAATTAATGCCGACAAGATGAATACGGTCGTTGAAATACAATTATTGTAACTTATACACAATTCATATCTCCATAAATAAAAATTATTCATAGACGCACAAAAAATATCTCTAATAAAAGAAAATTAAAATTTGCCATTAATTATAATAAGGTTAAAAAAATAAAACCACAGAACATGCATTAAAAAACGTGGGCCCACCCAATTTTTTTTCTAAAATAGTAAAATTTTTTTTAAAAAAATATCATTTTGTGGTGGCCCTCAAACAAAGGTAAAACAAACCGTTGGCAACAGCTGTAAGGCATTCAAAGACAACCTGTACCAACAAACGGGCAGTTAGGGCAGTCCAACAACCACTTTTGTACCTTAAAAAAATAAAAATCACATTTGCGTATGTGGCCTTAATCAACTTTTTTTTTACGCGCACCCTGCCCTTAATCTCTTTCTTATTCTCTATATAAACTTACTAATGAAACCAGTTTAGCCATCCACTTGACGCTTTTTTCTCGACTCTTCTAAAATTTTCTACTTTTTTGGGAAAATTTATTCAATTCTGTCAAGAAAATTCAAGAATGGAGGCATTGAAGATGAGAGTGTTTTTGGCTTTGATGATTGTTCTTATGGCTGTTCAAAACGTGGCGGCTCAAGAAGCTCCGACTCCAGCTCCGGCTTCTGATGCTACCCTTTTTGTACCTACCATTTTCGCTTCTTTTGCAGCTCTTGTTTTTGGGTTTCTCTTTTAATTTTTTTTTTTAATTTCTGATTTTATTTTGGGTTATTGAATGGGTTAGAGTTCTTTGTTCCATTTGGGTTTTAGCTACTATGCTAAAGAAAAAAGGGATTTGAGGGACTTTTTGCTGTTTGATTTCTAATTTATTTTTTTATTTTTCATGGTTTTTATGACCATCTCTCATTATTATTTGTATAATTGATGTGATTTGTTACTATTTTTTGTACAATTAATGTGATTTGTTTACTTCTCTTGAGTAATTTTATATTTTTATCAATTTAAATAAACATCTGTGACCATTATTATTAACAAAAATTAGATATTTGGGAGTAATTTGATTAGATTATTGGGGGTGATTGGATTCTTCTTATTGAAGATCCTTTAAAAAAGAAAAAATCTTTTATTTAATTATGAGTTGTCGGTGCCATTAGTAACGTCTAAATTTACATTAAATGAAAATGTTCAATATTTTATGTCAATTTTTTTTTATAATTGAGAATTTTACCAAATCAAATTATATACATTAAAATTTTAAGACTCTAGTGCCATTAAATAAAAATTCATCCACGCAATTCAATTTTCTTGCCAAAAAAATAACAATAATATTTAAATAATATAAACATAACATGTGTTGAAAATTAATTTTAAATGGTCAATAATGTTGTGAAGATAATGAAGAAGGTATACAGAACGCTAGCTGTCACCCAGCTTTGTCAGTTCAGTAGTCCAAATCAATCTTTTCATGTGTCAGTTGGGTAATGAAGATATTATTTAAATATGATAATTAATTGCAAATAAACTGTAATGGGATTTTTTTTTGGCTCCTAATGGGATTTCACATGGCTGATGAAATGTTTGAAATTATTATTATTATTGAAATTGAGCATACTATTAGGATTGGAAAAAGAAAAAGGGTTTGTCATGACAGTCAGCCAGCTAAGTTGTGCTATGCTCAATCTTTCACAATCTCCACCAAATATTCTTTAACATGCATACAAGTCCATAAAAAACTATCAATATTAAAATAAGGTCCACAAACTTATGAGTTTACTGGGATATCAGTTGAAAATTGAGCTTGCTATAGTGAATATGCCACATCTCAGTAATGAACAGGTAACCTACCTCATATGTCTTCAATTTTGCTTCTCACAATAGTGTGAAATTGAAGAAAATGGTAGCTTCATCCAAACTTGTTAAATCCTAAATCTTAGACTCAGGAGCTACTGATCATGTAGCCTGCAACTTGGATCAGTTTGTGTCTTATTATGGTGTGTCTTGCATGGTAGTTCAGTTACCAAATGGTTCCAATGTTTAGGCAGCTCATATTGGGACAGTGGTTTTGAATGATTCCATTGGTCTTGAGAATGTGTTGCATATTCCTTCTTTCACTTTCAATCTTGCTTCTGTTCATAAGTTGATTGCTTCTCTAAATTTTTGTCATTGTTTTGCATTATTATTGTTTCATCCAGGTCCTTTGTCCATGAATGATGATTGGGCTAGCTAAAGCATCCCAAGGCCTTTACATTCTTCAATCATAGTCTTCTACTTCTGTTTCTTATTCTCAAACTAAACATGTTGCTTTTGTTAATACAGTTTATTATGCTATTTGGCACCATAGGCTAGGAAATGTGAATATTAATAATCTTACTAATCTAAAAACACTTTGTTTCGAGTCTTCTTCCAATAATGTTGCATCTTATGAAGCCTGCCTTATGGCAAAACACAAGAGACTGCCATTTCATGTTTCTGATTCAGCAGTGTTTCAAGCTTTTGACCTTGTACACATAGATGTCTAGGGACCCTATTCACAGGGTGATCTGAACAATAATCACTACTTTCTTAGTGTTTTAAATGAATTTACCCAATGTGTTTGGGTTTTCTTGATGAAATGTAAATCTTAAACTTCTCAATGGGTTGAGTACTTTTGTTCTTTTGTGAAAACTCAATTTGAAACCACTATTAAAGTTGGATAGATCAAGGCACTGAATTCTTCATGCCTACTTTCTTTCAATCTCAGGGAATAGTTCACGAAACTACTTGTGCTTAAACTCCTCAACAAAATGCCACAGTTGAAAGGAAGCATCAACACATTGTGAATGTTAGTAAGGCCATTTTGTTTCATGCTCACTTACCTTTAAAATTTTGGGGAGATGATGTCCTAACAACAACTCACATTATTAACAGGACTCCTACACCTCTCTTGAATAATCAAACACCTTATGAGAAATTATTTCACAAACCTCCTGTCTATAATTATCTCAGGTCATTTAGATGCTTATGTTATGCTGCAAATTTGATTGGACATAGGACTAAGTTTCAATATAAAGTTAGGAAATGTATATTTCTTGGTTATCCTTTTAACATTAAGGGTTACAAAGTGTATGATTTGGAAACACATTCAACTTTTGTTTCCAATGATGTAACTTTCTATGAACATATTTTCTCTTTTTCTTTTGCAAATTCATCATCTAGTGTTTCATCTAGTCTTCCTTTACCTATGCATTTTTTTAAAGTCTGCATTAGATGCCCCACTTTCTTCTGTTATTTCATCTCATAGCTAAAACTCTTCTCATACTTTAATTTCTTCTCCTTCTTCTCCTGTTGAAGCAGAACCTTTTGACTCAACATAGTCTTTTGTTCCTGTCCAAACAGATTTTAATCATCAGCTTAGAAGAAGCACTAGGCATTCTAATGTTCCTTCTTATCTTAATGATTATCATTTTCATTTACCTAACATTTCCAAATCCACATCTGATACAACATATCCTTTATCTCCTATTGTTTATTACCACAATCTTTCTTCTGCTCATTGTAATTTTGCTTGTCAAATCTCTTCACAAATTGATCCAGACACATATGATCAGGCTAAGAATGATTCACATTGGATACAAGCAATGAATGAAGAAATAACAGCTTTAGAATCCAATAATACTTGGTCCATAATCCCTCTTCCTCTAGGCAAATCTACTGTTGAATGTAAGTGGTATACAAAACTAAGTATAACTCATATGGTTCACTCAATAAACAGAAAGCCAGACTGGTAGCTAAAGGCTTTATACAAAGGTATGGCTTTGATTATGAAGAGACATTTAGTCCTATTGTTAAACATACAACAGTTTAGCTCTTGCTGCATCTCAAAATTGGTTTATGGGTCAGCTTGATATTAACAATGCTTTCCTTATTGGGGAGCTTGATGAGAGTTGTATATGGATATGCCATTGAGATATCAACTTCATAGGGGGCAATCACATGAAGTTTTCAAAGGCTCGTTTCTAAACTCAACAAGTTCTTGTATGGACTAAAACAGACAAGTAGACAATGGAACTTGAAGCTAACACAATGTCTAATAGCCAATGGTTTTGTTCAATCTAAAGTAGATTACTCCTTGTTCACAAAGACAAGTGGTGAGTCTGGTTTTGTGGCTTTACTTGTGTATGTGGATGATATAGCTATAGTAGCAATGAAGCTATTTTACAAGAACAAAACAGTTCCTAAGTGAGCTTTAAGCTTAAGGACTTAGGGCAACTTAAATTTTTCCTTAGTTTAGAAGTTGCTAGAAGTAAGAAGGGAATTGCAATATGCCAAAAAAATATATTTTAGAGTTGCTGGAAGAGTACGGATTGTTGAGTGCAAAGCCTTCAAGCATTCCTATGGAGGTAAATCATAATATGGTTCATTCAGATGAATGATTGATGGCAGAACCTTACAAATATAGCCAGCTAGTGGGCAAATTACTGTATTTGACTCTCACCAGGTCAGATATAGCTTATTCAATACATGTTTTGACCACGTTTATGGACAAACCAACTGAAACACATATGAATGCAGCCTTGAAGGTTGTAAGGTACTTAAAGAATGCACCAGGTCAGGGCATTTTTCTGCCTGCACAAAGTGATTTGCAATTAAAAGCCTACACTGAGAGTGACTGGGCTACATGTAAAGAGAGCGGGAAATCCCTAACTGGTTATTGTATTTTTCTTGGTGATTCAATTGTTTCTTGGAAGTCAAAATAGTAGAGCATAGTAGCCATAAGTTCTACAGGAGCAGAATACAGAGCAATAGCTTCCCAAAGTTGCAGAAGTAGTTTGGTTGGGATATCTGCTGTAAGATTTCAAAGTGTCATATAAACTCCCCACAAGAATTTGTTGTGACAATATTTCAGCAAGGTACATAGTAAACAATCCAGTGTTTCATGAAATTTGCATTCAGTT
>CAOJBK013569783.1:0-14699 GCA_948294925.1 Codiaeum variegatum
TGATAAATTTTAAGAGTTTTTTTTTTTAAAAAAATCTACTTTTTTCAAAATTCTCGTGTTCCCGCCATGTCCTCGCGTGTCCGTGCCGTGTCCCCGCCGTGTCCCCTTAAAAAAAAGAGGGGACACGGATTTGCCGTGTCCCGTACGTGTCCCCGCGTGTCCAAGCCGTGTCCGTGTCCCCGGAGTGTCCGACACGTATACGGCAACCTTTTAGAAGTGTCCGTGCTTCATAGCTTACAACTAATTTTCTTGCTTAAATTATGCTTACTTTAAGAATAATCACTCACTCTAAAAACATAAAAATTTATCCATCCAACATAATATATTAAAGGTGCCTTTTACTATTTCTTTATTATTAATAAAATAATCTTACTTTATTTTTATAACCATTATATTAAATTAATAATAAATTGGTAATTTATTCTACAGGTAAAAAACAAATATTATCTCAAATAAATATTAAATTTATCATCTTTTTAGTTATAAATAGATAAAATTTACTATTTTATTTTTAAATTTAAATTTATTTTTTTAAATTAATATTTTATATTATTAAATTAAATTTTTTAATATCAAATTACATAGTATATATTATTTAGTAAAAATTATTTTTAATTTATAATATTTTATTCTATATATATTAATCATTTTTAATATTTTTTTTTAAAAAAAAAAAAACATTTTTAATATTCATTATACATGTACTTTGAAAATTTTATTATTCAAATTAAAAATTTATTTTATTATATACATATTTACCAATTAAATCATACATTAAACTCAATTATATCTCTTATTAAATCATCAAATTAGAATCTATTTTAAGTTATTGGACGCATATTTTTTCATATAATGATATGCAGGTCTGGATGTAGCCATCTCACTGGATTTGGATCAAACACCGTAGGAAAAATATATTTTTTTTGGAATAGTTATTACCTTTTTTCTTTTTAGTAAAATAATATTTTTTCTTAAAATTTTATATATGGTACTTAAATTTTCATAAGACGACTTCTGGCGTTATACTAAAATCTTAACCGAATTTAAAAGTTCAATTTTATGTAGAGATGTTTTCAATATATTGTTCTAAAATTAAGGAGTTAGGAAATTTTTTTTTTAATTTCTTACCCCACTATTTTTAAATACGTGTCACTTTCATTTTTCGAGATTGAATTTTAATTGTTAAATTTTTTCAATTTGCACTAGTAAATTTTTTTTTAAAGAAATATATGGAAGATTCCTATTTAAAAATAATTTTATTAAATTATTTTTTCTTTTTTTATGAATATATAAATGGAGAAAATGGAGTAGTAGCAATTATTTTTTTTTTGGATGACTTTAGAAGGCATCAAATATAAAAAATTATTACAGTTAAAATTTGATTTATCAAAAAAAAAAAAGTCCCATAATTTAAATTTTTATCCACATTTTTATTTAAGCATTATATTACTCCTTCTAGTTCTAAATAACTGTCACTTTCATCTTTCAAACTCGAACTTTGGTCTTAAATTTTACTCTATTTTTATCAATAAAAAATATAAAAATTTTAATGTTAGATTCATTTTTAATGCTAACATTTAAGGTTGAGAATTTAGAATTTTAATGTTTAAGGTTTCAAATTTTATAATTTAGGAATCGAAACAGCATGCATATTGGAATATATATTTAAGCTCCTTTATTAGACTGATGATGATGACAATATATAAAATTGAAGAAAAAATGCTAGGCAATCCATTAAAAAAAATATCATTCGAATAATTAATGTTAAGCTAGATACCATATTAGATTTCACTTGAGTGGATGTGTTGGGAAATAAATCTCACATTGAAAATGATAAGATTTATAAAGTACTTATAAAAAATGGGTGTTGGACTTACCATAATCCAATTATTTTTATACATGTAGCACTTAATTATAAGTCTATCTTAGTATGAGCTCATAGACTTTAATAAAAACTATATGGATCCATCCATAAAATTTATATATATATATATATATATATATATATATAAGATGGTAATGTTGAATTATTTGAGGATAATGTAAACCTTAATATTGAGAGATACATTGCAAGAATACCAAGCAATTTAAGTAAGACTAAACTAAACCTTAATAATGATTTTTTTTTTTTTTGCAAAACATAAGTTTGTGAAGAAGATACAATATCAATAAAAAAGTTTAGTAAGAGGTGTAAAATGGTGTTGAAAGCAGTGCCTCTTTCAGTAATTTGTCCTTAAAAAAGATGAGAGTATGAAGAGAAAATAAGTAAGGTCACCCTCTTCAACTCTCAGCCAACCGAGACACACATCGAAGTGGCAACTACTCAGGTCTCGGATGGAGGAAAAAGCTAATCCCACTTTACATCTATTACCTTCCCTTGAACATCTCTGCCATAGAACTAAAACCATTGTTCTCTAAATAAGGAAAAGTAGTTGATGTTTTTATCCCTAAGAAACTCAGAAGTCAATCACAGTACAAGTATGAATTCAGAAGAAAGGAATGCATTTGATGTTTTCAATGTATAGAAGAACGAAGTCGATGATAAAGCTTGCTAACCATAAAAAATATAGCTCAACCTCCTCCAATCCTCACAACACTAGAAGTCACACTCCCCATCCTTCAAACATAATTTCATTCAACACAAAATAATAAAGCAAGTTGTGGCTTAAAAATTGTATGATTGGAACTTTGCTTGATGCCAAGTTTATTCCTAGGCTAGAAGACTCTATACTCACTAAAGGATTTATAGAATGCAAAGCTTCTTACCTAGGAAGTGTTAGTGTTTTCCTCAAGTTTGATTCAGCTAATGATTTAGAAGTATTCTCCTCAAATATCTTAGATTAGGTGTGTGATGTATTCAACACCAAAAGATAGGACCAATCAAAATTAGTTAATGGTAGATTAGTTTGGCTTAATTGATATTTTCTTCCTATTTGTGCAAGTGATGAGGAATTATTTTTGTCCATTTCAGCTCATTATGGAGATATCATATGTTTGGATCAAAACACAATTGAGAAATATAATTTATTCTATACTTGGTTCTTGGTTTCTACCAACCTTAAAAAGTCCATAGATGATATTATATGCCTGCAACATGAGGATATCCCCATCACAATCAAAATTGTCGAAGACCATTATCCCTTTGATCCCTACTCTTTTTTTTCTTGCCTCTAACTCTGACCACAAAAAATGATTCTCAATCATAATACCTTCAGCCCTTTCTCACACTATTATTTATCTCCTTTAACCTCCTGTAATTCCATTCAGTCCACCCATGTCTCCAACACCTATGCATCTGCTGCAACAAAAAATCTCGACCCCTCCCCTTCCTAGCTGCCAACTTCAACGACTCTCATCATTTGTAATCACCCACGATCCACTTTCACCTATTCAGTTAGGATTTAGGATTTAGTGTTTAGGATTTAAGGTCTAAGGTTTAGAAATAAAAATGATTTAGATATTAGAATCCATATTTAAGCCCCTTTGTTAGATTAATGATGATAATGATGTAGATTAAAGATGAAGAAAATAAATGTTTGGTAGTCCATTCAAAAACAAATATCAACTAGACTACTGCTGTTCAGCCACATGCCAGATATGGTTGAACTTGTGTGGTTATATTTGAAAATAAATATCAAATTGAAAAAATAATAATATTTACAAAGTACGTATAAAAAAGTGGGTGTTGGATTATTATAATCCAATTGTTTTTAAGCAAGTGAATTCTAATATTTACCCACTTATAAGTCTATTTAAGTACAAACCTATTGATTTTAATAAGAACTATACAGATCTTTTACAAATATAAATAAAGAGAAATTAATAGTGAAAGATAGTGTTTAGTATTTAGAATTTATGAATCTAAATGCTTTGGATATTCTAATATGTTAACTAACCGAACTAAAATTGAATTATAGCATGCATCGAATAGAACAACAATATTTTTATACTATTTTTTATATAATGATATAATATCTTAATAAATATTATACAAATTATGCCTAAATATCATTATTTATAGAATTGTTAAGATATTAACTTATTAAAATAATTTTAAAAAAATTATATATAATATTAATGTTATTATATAATAATACTTATTTGGTTTGGTTCATTTTGAATCGAAAATTTTATTCAGTCCAAACAGAACTGAATTGATATAATTTTAGTTTCTAAAAATTAAGGCAAACCATATAACTGAATAAAACGAAGCGAATTGATAATTTCAGTTCGGTTCGATTTTGCTCATCCCTAAAAAGTTATGTGTAAGCCCCCTTTGTTAAAATATTGATGATGCTAGTCTAGATTAAAACTGATGAAAAAAAATGCTAAGCAGTCCATTTGAAAACAAACATCAACCAAACAATTGATGCTAAGTTACAAGTCAAATTTAGTTGTAAAGTGTTGATAATGGCCAAATAGACTTATATTTTACCCCATTACTTGGCCATTATCCATTATAAATTGATTTTAATTTGCTTGTTTTAGTATGTTTCCAGCTATTTACAAGGATAAATGCTATTCGGGAGCTTTGTAGTGAATACTTCACTGTTGGTGCGAAAACTGAAGCAAAAAAGGGTCATTTTTTAGCAACAAAGCACATTGGAAGAGTTCACAGGCAGACCTCACGGCCATGAAGGTTGCATGTGAGCTAGATAATAGCTACTATACTGAAAAGCCAAGAAAATCTAGAATTTTGAAAGCTTATAGACATCCTCATGGGGCCGTGAATGTAGCCCGTAAGCCATAAAAAAGTTATTGTACTAAGAAAGGCCAAGGGAAAATTGGAGAAACACTCTTATGGGCAGGTCTCGATGGCCGTGAATGTTGCACGTGAGACAAAAGATAGTTGTTGTACTCAATGTGAAGAGAAGATGGTGCTTCCGGGGCTCACAGGCTAGTCTCACGGCCTGTGAGTGCCTAGATTTTTACAGTATAAAAGTTAGACAGATAAGAAAAATGTGGCATTCTTGGGAGTTTGGACCTAGGACTCACCATAGAACCCCAGAGCCATCAAGAACTAAGAGAGAGCATATCAAGGATGCGTTTTTGAGGTGGAGTAACATATTTTCATCTAAGATTAAGTAAGATTGTCAAGGGATTAGAGAATTGAGCTAGATTTTTTCATGGATTTCTTAGTTTCTTACTCTCTTCTCTTAATTTCTTATTGTTATAAGCTAAACATTATTTCTCATTTGTATGGATTAATTAATAATTTTACTCAATGAATATTGAAGTCTTTCATCAAGTTAAGCTTTTGATTGAAATTTTCTACATTTGATTTACAATAGCATGCTTGTTGATGATGAATGTTGTTCCTACATTACTAGAAATAGAAAGTTTGGAGCACTCAAAGGCATATGAGTTTGTTGTGTTTGCTAGAGATAGATATACAAACACCTAGTGTTTTTAGTTTTCACTTAATCTTAATGCAATTTCTAATTAAATAGGATTGAGAAGATATTTCTCTTCTAGGGGAGGGCATTTGGTGATCAAACTGAACCGAAAAAAAATCAAAAACCGAAATTCAATTTTTACAAACCAAAACCGAACCGAAATACATATAAACCGAAATTTTAATTTCCTAAAATCGAACCTAACCATTTTTTAAAATTTTAGTTCGGTAACCAAACCAAATTTTAATATAAATATATAATATAATAAATAAATAAAATATTAAAATATTAATAAAATTTCGGTTTTTCAATTCGGTTTGGTTTAATAAATTGCACACCAAACCGAAAATCAATATTGTTTATTTTCAAAATTGAGTCAAACCAAATATCCAATAAACCAAAAACCAAAATTTTGCGGTTTGGTTTGGTTTTGCCCACCCCCATCCTCTTCTATTACTTAGAAATTAGAGGTTTAATCTCTTGAAAAAAGGTTAAACCTGTAAAAAAAAATTCACTTGATGATTGATTGAGATATCCATTAGATTGTTCATTAATCTTGTAATTTAAGTTAATACGAGTCGAAACCTAGGTTCATTCTTGATTGTTTCATCTTAGGTCTTGCATTTTCTTGCATTTGTACAATTAGTTAATAGTTAAAATTTAAATTTTTAGTTGCAAATCAATCAAAAATCAGTGTCAGGTAGACAATAAAGGAGAGTGAGTTGGTATTTAATTGATCAATTCAAATTTTCCTTGGGAGAACGATCTCGTGACTCACCCAGATTATACTACTTGGTACTACTTCATGAACTTACGGGTGTTGCGATCGGCGCGCATCAAGTGCCTATAAGAAAGTGGGTATTTGACTTAGCATAATCAATTATTTTTATACAAGTTGGTTTTAACATTTTTCCACTTACAAGTTTACATGTACAAAACTAGTATTTACAAAAAAAATACATGAATTAATGAAAAAATTAAAAAATATAGCAATTGCAAAAAAAAAGGAGTTTTTCCAAAAAATTACAATCCATTTTATATTTTTTTTTTGTAAATTGAAACATTTTTCAAAATTTAATTTTATTGCGAAAAAATTTTCAATTTTGCAAAAATATAACTTTTTACACGCAAAATACATATTTACGAAAATTTTAACATATTAACGAGAAAAATAAAAATTTTCATAATTGCAAAAAAATTAATTTTCTTTGCAAACAATTACAATGTGCTCTATATTTTTTTATAAATTTAACCATTTTTTCACAATTAATCTTTATTATGAAAAATATTTCAATTTCGTAAAAAATATGATTTTTTTTTGTGTAAAACAAATATTTACGAAAAAGTTCATGTATTAACAAAAAAAATAGAAAGTGTTAACCCATGCCCTTGACCAAATTGCCCAAGAACTTAAGCTTGCACCTGTTTTATCTTGAACTCCTTCGAAAGTGTTAAACATGGTTTGATAAGTGGGAAGGGCTTCTTCTGTAATCATGTCTCCGACCAAAACTACAAAGTAGTCATCTGGAATCTCCTTTGTTCTCTCCCTAAGTTCCTCGATTTGTTCATAAAAACCATCAGAGGTAGGATCAGGCAAAAAATCATGTGGTTGCCAACACTTGTCAACTGGCTTGAGATGTACCAAAATGTTTTGCTTAGCCCAATCCTCCAGAGATTTAAATATCTCAAGCTTCTGGGGTGGCATGGAATGAGAAACATGACAATGCACCTCCTTAAGAGGCATAAAGGGCTTCTTGAGAGGCTTAATTTTCCTACATTAATAAAAAAATTTAGTATTATGGAATTACAATTTGAATTCTTCAAAAGGACTTGGAATTTCTTTGTCCTAGAGAAAAGATAGCAAGTTACAACTGTATAGTAAATCTTATAGACAAGATCCAACCGAGGTCCCTAATAGTTTACATTTAGAACATATAGGCACAATATTGAATTAAAAATATTAGTAAAGTTTTTTTTTTCTTTTTTGTAATTCACAAAGTTTTTTAGATGAAGTTATCAATTGGGTAGACAACTTTAAGAAAGCCCTTTGCTCTTGGAAACATGACAATCGGTTGAAGTTAAAAAATAATTAATGATCCCCATCTAAGGAACCAAAAAGGTCTCAGTTTGATTATAAAGAAAACTATTTAGGCCATCCAAAAAGAAACAGAAATAGATACTTTAAGCTAATACAACTAATAAATAGATCATAGAATCAACAACAAACCTATAGAAGATCAACAAAGAGTGACAACAAAATTCAACTTCTCAAAAGTTGTAAAATTATGATGAAATTTCTTAATTTGAGTCCTAATTAATAATTCATAAAACATGTTAATGTAATAGAACGCCATTAAAAAGAATAATATGAATTGAAAGTGATACGGCTCAGCATTAGCCAGGTTCAACCTCAACTGAGAATTGAAGGTTCACTCGAACCTCTTAACACCTTGGTTCCTTCCGAACTCCCGACCTTCAACAAGTTTGTCTCATTAGCCTTCAGAGTTTGGAGATCGTCAGAGACAGGTGTCCTTAAAGCCCTGAAACCACTCAGTGGTCACATCACAAGTCTCATCTGTGGGTACTCTACAACACATCTAAAATGGACATGTTTCCCACTACAGAGGATTTCACCCTATAAATACAACATCTTAAGTCTCATACAGGGAAGTCCACATTAAGGCTAAAAATCCATATTTTTCACCTTAAGTCTCATACAGGGAAGTCCACATTAAGGCTAAAAATCTATATTTTTCATCTTTGAGAGTTGTTTCTCTCTTTAAAGAGATTCTGACTTGATCGACGGAGAGTTTACATCGGACGTACGTCTGGCCACACCTGATTATTGTTTCTTCTTATAGGTAGTTCAAATCTAATCAGAAGAGTCACCCTCCAACATCGTGTCAACCTACCATGCATCAGAAAGGAAAAATGAGGCCCCACTTTAGGCATGGTCTTACATGATAAAAACGGCGTTGTTGCTGCTTTAATTTATTATAAGAGATTTAAAATTCATAAATTTGATAAATTCATCAAAAACTATAGTGTAAAACCATTCACTTTTAATAAATGATAGGTCTGACTAATCGAGAAGTCTAGCCAAATTGAGTTCGGGTCAAGAGCTTGGGTCTTAGTCTGTTAAAGGATACTTTGTGAGCAGAACAACCATCATTCGAGTGAGATAAGAAGTTTGGAATATGATCGAGTCCGGATGGGGGCCCCTAGGTCAAGTGTTCTGAATCATAAGTACTCCAGAGGTGCTAGGGCCTCGGTTTGGAACAAGAAGAAAAAACCACTCTAATCACTATAGTACGGTGGTATAGGGGCGTACATCCTGACACGGCCCACACTCGTTAGGTTGTTGTCCCCTCTACACACAACCACCTCATGGTACTGACAGACACAAACAAAATAGGATATTCAAGGTGGTGGACCAATCAAAGCCCATCACCCCAACTCTAGTACAATCTCCTTTGATCCAACGATACCCTTTCTCTCTAAGGAACATTTTTGGTAGTTCGATCTCTAGCGAGACCGTACCAGGGAACCCTATATAAAGCCATATATGGTCAAGAGATAAGGTAAGTTTAACTTCTTTCTCTAGAACTCTCAAGAAAAGACTTGAGAAAAATCTTTCTCTATTACACCAACTTACTTGACCGTCGGAGGGTCGTCGCCAGGTAGCCCCCTTCTAACCTATCTTACTGTGAATGCAAGCTCCTTATCTAGAGCCTAGTGGATTCAGTTCTTGGAGTGCTTTGAGGATTCAAAATTGTTGATTGGGTTCAGACCCATCAATTGGAGCCGTCTATGAGAAATCATTTTCTGTTCATTTGAGTCCTTAAGGAAACTGTTTTGCCTAAAAATCCATTGTCTTTAAGTCACAAGTTGAAAACTCCTACTGGAAAATGGGAGAAAACAAAGAGAATGATCCTATAGATACCACTCAAATACCTCTTGATAATGTCACCAGTACTTCTCTTAACCCACGTAACCCAACTACTACAATACCCTCATCTGAAAGCTTAACCCCATCTCAGATTCTATAAAGCTTCCTTACCCAAATACCACCTATGGCTCCACCCCAAAATAGTGCACAATCACCTACTCCTATCACTCCCATTAACCTATAAACTGCCTTATCCTAAACTGTCCAATTCTCGACCACATTTCTTCAAACTGCAAACGCCCTAGAAAACACTCCACCACAAAACCTTAATCCCCCCAGAGACCTAGAAGATCCCAATGGAAGGAGAGTGAATAGGATTCTCAACTTAAATGGCACAGGGGATGGTCGAGGAGGTGATGAGGGAAGAGGGGGATAGTCTGGGGGACCTAATAGGTTAAGATAAATTATTTAGGAAGTATGGGGCAAAATGCTAGTGGATATGGGGGAGAGAGAGATCTAGTGTGAGGGGAGGGAATGGAAGCAGAAGTAAATCCTTAGAAATTAGTACCAGAGAACCTTCTAGGCAGACTAGATCAGTGGTGGCCCATTACCATTGTGAAAGGAGAGTTAGTAAAGCGAGAGAATCACCAGAGAGGTCGCACCACAGAAGGGACAAAGTGGAGGGCCAAGAAGCCATTTGCCAAAATAGGCCCCGAGAGATTAGGGAAGAGGTAAGGAAGATAATGGGAAAAGAGATATACCATGAAAAAAGAAGAATCCCTGGAGATCTCAACCCAATACTAACTTTAAAGTCGCCTTTTATTCCAGATATTGTAGAGTATCACATTCCAGGCAAGTTTAAAGCGTCGAATGTGAAAAAGTATGATGGTTCTACAAATCCCATTTCCCACCTCATGGATTACAAACATGAAATAGAGTTGCATTACATTAGTGATGCTATAAAATGTATGGCCTTGAGAGGATCCCTAGAAGGAGCCGCCAATAAATGGTATGATGGGTTAGAGCCAGGAAGCGTGGCTAGTTTCGAGCAATTAAAAGGGAGCTTCTTAAGACATTTTGAGACAAACATAGCCTCTGAAATGACCACTCAGGCTTTAGAGCAAGTCAAGCAATTGGAAGGATAGCCCTTGAGAGACTACCTGGTCCGATTCAATAGAGAAGCTTTGAAAGTAACCGGGCTTAACCAGTCCAGAGCTGTGGAGGCACTCCAAAACAGTACTATCCATGATAGGTATTTCAAAGCCCTCAGTGGGAAAGCTCTTCAGACCTTGGAAGCAGCTATGGCCCAAGAGCAAAAGTACATCCGCCAAGATGAGGCATACAGAAATAGTCAATTGGCTAAAAGAATGGCAAAAGAGATAACAACAAAGCCAAAAAAGAAAAAAAAGAAGAAGGAGATATGGAAAAATCAGAGGTGGCTGGCTCGACCTAGAAATCCAAAGGTGGGACCAGAAGCACCCTGGACTTTCTAAGCTAACCCCACTAATGACTGTTCCAGAAGTAGTGTTCGCCTCATTCCAAAATAGAGATATTTTACAGAAGTATCCCTGGCAGGGGGAGCCTTTTTGGTCTTTTAAGGCTCGACCACCGCCACCTCCACTTTAGAAGTTTCAAAAACAACAATTTCAGCATATCTAACCCTCTTTTTAATTTGGATGTTACCTTTCTTAACTTGCTCTGGAATATGTTATGACTGCTGTTTAGAAGCCATTGAAAGAGTGAAGTAATGGGACTTAGAAACAGAAAGTTGAAGAGAAAGAGAACTTTAGAGAAATTTTGGCAGAGTAACAGCAAGGAGAATGAAGTGAGGAAGATGAAGGCCAATAAGGGGGTATTTATAGGCGATGGAAGGATCTGGAAGGGGAGACACGTGTCTCAAGGGACACAACCTCTTCTTTTGGCCAATCAGAATGGTGAATTTTAAAAGAGAAATAAATTGCAATGATTACTATGAGTAATCATGCCTAGGGAAGCAGAAACGGCTATGGTACAGTTAATTAGGGAAGTGTTCCCTGATGGGACGTAACGTATCAAAGAAGTGACTAAAAAGACGTCTAAGCGAACAGCCTCAACGAAGCGTGATAGAAGGTTGTCCAACAAAAATTAGTCAGACTCTCACGATGAATACCTCTTGCGCATATGCTATTCCTAAGGAAGATTAAGTATGCTTCCTAGGGAATAAAAGGGCAACTGATAGGGGTCCAACTAATAAAAAAGCATAGTCAAATTGAGCTCAGGTCAAGAGTTTGGGACTAATCCGATGAAAGGATACTTTGTGAGTGGACCAACCATCATTCGGACGAGATAAGAAGTTTGGAAAACGATCGGGTCCGGATGGGGACCCCTAGGTCAATGGTTTTGGAACATAAGTACTCAAGAGGTGCTAGGGCCTCGGTCCGAAATAAGAAGACAAACCAGTCTAACCATCATAGTACGGTGGTATAGGGGCGCGTACCCTAACGCAACCACACTCGTCAGGGTGTTGTCCCCTCTGCACACAGCCACCTCATGGTACTGGCATACACAAACAAAACATGATATTTAAGACGGTGGACAAATCAACGCTTGCCACCTCAACCCCAATACAATCTTCTTTGATCCAATAGTACGCTTCCTCTCTAAGGAATATTTTTTTGTCATCCGATCTCTGGTGAGACCGTATCAGGAAGCCTTATATAAAGCATTCTACGCTCAAGAGACAAGGTAAGTTCAGCTTCTTCTTCTTCTTCTTCTTCTTCTTCTTCTTTCTTTGAAACTCTCAAGAACAGACTTGAGAAAAACCATTGTCCATTACACCAAGTGACATGACCGTCGGAGAGTCATCTCTAGGCAGCCCATTTGGGCCCCTTCTAACTGATCTAACTGTGAGTGCAAGCCCTTTATATAGAGCCTAGTGGATTCAATTCTTGAAGTTCTTTGAGGATTCAATATTGTTAATTGGGTTCAGACCCATCAATATATATTGTTTATAAGAATAAAATCTATCATTTAGAACTAAAATTCATAGAACTCATATTTGAATGAATAGTTATGATTTCACTTTTATATATAAATAATATATGTATTCTTAATATCAATTTCTTTTTATAATCTCTCTTAACATCCTTTTTACGCTCAATATCAAATTAAATATATATATATATATATGTAATTTTTGTCATCAATGATTTAATTTAATTTAAAATTATGTAAATTAATATTTAATTTTTCACACATTAAATACTTCAAAATTTAGATTTTTTTAGTTTAAAAATAAAGTTTGTGAAATATTCAAATTCAGTATGGATAATTTTGATATATAAAATTTTTAATAAAATCCATTGAGTCAAAATAATACACTTAATCAAAATTCACCTCTTATTTGGAATTTTAAAACTCATAAAAATGAGAAATTTAGAGTATAATAGATTTTACAAATCTATAGATTCAAGTTCAAACTTTTGAAAAAAACACCAAACAAAAGTTAGAATTTGTGTTTTTTGCAAAATACATTACCGAAATTCTTTATACCAAATAACCTCTCTATTTCATTGCTATTCAATTTCATTTTTATTTTATTTCATGAATCAAACTATCCTAATATATATATATATATATATATATATATATATATATTTATTGGAGTCCAATGAACTCACTCTTAAAATGAATATTAAAAAATCGATATGAACCTTAATAAGCTAATTTAATGGCTCATATTAAAGGAAAAAATTCATCAACTCTCACCTCATATCAACGAATACAAACACCCAACAACTTAAAAGTTGCGACTTCATTCAAAACTCTCACCAACTTGTGATTAAAAAAAATGGAAGCTTACTTTTGTAAAGCAACTTGCGATTTCAAATTTATAGTTTCAAACTATTTAGAATCATCTCTATTGTGCTTCAAAGTTTTAATTTTAAGTTATTTACCAAACTTTTGAATTTCTGAAACAAATTTTTTTAACTAATTTTTTTTTTTTTTGTTATGAAACCAAACTTTTAAAAACATACACCAAATTGAAATCAAATTTTTTTTAACCAAATTTTTATAAAATCAAAGTTAAATTTTTAACAATTGAAAACAAAATTTATCAAACTTTTAATAAATTGAAATCAAACTTTAAGAAACTGAAATCAAATTTTTATAAAGCTAAAACATAATTTTTAACAATCGAAACCCTAAATCAAACTTTTAAATGTTAAAAAATTAAAATTAACGCATTGATAATTAAAATTAAATAAGTATAATTAGTGAGATATATTACTCTCAATCACTATTAATTAATGAGACTCATTGGATTAAAAAAATGATCTAAAAGCAATTGTTGATTTAAAAGTACAAAGTGTGTTGTTAATTTGCCAGAGCAAGGGAAATTATATCAAATATTCTCCTAATTAGATTATATGTAAAAATGGAGGTTTTCTATATCTTTTTAAATAAAATTCAATTATATATGGTACAGTTTTGGTTATATATTTTTTATTTTATCTAAAACTAGTTTGTTTAAAATATTTTTCAATAAACAAGTAAATTGGAATTTTTTAAAAAATCAATTTTAGAAAAAAAATGATCAATTAAATAAAGTGCCTTATTTTTTTTTTTATTTTATTGTTTTTAGTTTCATTAGTTGAGCCACTATCCATCGTTGTTGGGTTGATGGTGATTTAATTTTTGACGCGGGTTTAAATCAGTTGGATTAGAAATAAGGTCCGTTTAGATCTATTGTTTTAAAAAATTATTTTAAATAAAAAATTTATATGTTTAAAATTGCTTTTTTTAAATTGATGTCTTTCCATAAATAAAATTAAATTTTGTATAATTTCTTCAAATTATTTTTTAATTGTTAAAATAGATAAATTAGATTTTTTAGGACAAGGTTTGAAAAAAATAGGTTATAAAAATAATTAATCAAAACAGAAAAATCTAATGGTATTTTATTAAACTAAAAAGAATGTCAGCTGAATAGCAAGAAAGCATGTAAATATCCAATCTTTAATATAGAAAATGAGCATTGAAAATTAGAAACCCACAAACCTGATTGTTGATGCAATGTAAAACTTGGGATATCTAAGATTGGGTCTTGGGGGGAGAGTAAAAAAAGGCAACCTATGAGATTGGAGAATGAAAGGACTGAGTATGAGAGTCATTGTTATTATTTTTCAATTTCCTCCACAAAAGAGATAAAAATATAAGAATGAAGTCACTTAGTTCTTGAATAATTGTGTTATATATGTGCGTACAACATTATGTGGACTCCCCAAGTATCTCACTCAAACTTCCCTTGGTTGTCCTCGTAATTGCATTATTTCCTGACATATGAGATTTTTTTACATTATTTAATACTTTATAGGCATCAAAAATAGCTAATAAATAATATGACTAAATAAAAAAAAATGTCCTGGTATGTA
>CAOJBK013569902.1:0-10640 GCA_948294925.1 Codiaeum variegatum
ATTATTTTAATAATATGAAAACTCTTTGGGATGAGCTGAACTGTTTGGATACAATGCACGTGTGTACTTGTGGTGCTTATAGGATCAATGTGTCAAAAGTAAATAGGGCACCAATTATATAGTGTTTGAATGGATTGAATGAGGCTTATGAGAATATATGAGGTCAAAATTTTATTTTAGATCCTTTGCCTGATATTAGTAAAGTGTATTCTATGGTTTTACAAATTGAAAAAAAAAAGGAAATAAGTGTTGTAACTATTGGTGCTATAGAGAAAGCACTACAAATAGAAGAAAGGACAGGGCTAGTTGAAGTTTGGAGGAGCTATGATTGATACACCTTCGGCAGAAGAGGTTGATAGTGGAGAAAATGCAAGTCTAAGCATGAATTGATGAAAATACTCAAAGGCAAAGGAACAACACCACAATATTTTGCTAGAATGATAGAATTTGCAAGTAAAATCACAAAATATTCTTTAAGTTTAAAGAAACATTTTGATTTAGGTTCCTAGATTATAGATACATGTGCATCAACACATGCGTATAACCTTGACATATTTTGATAAACCTATCAAACTTAATACAGTAAAGCTAGTCCTTTTGCATGATGGAACAACAAAAATAGTAGATTACATAGGAGATGTTAACATTAACAACAAAATATTTTTTTCATACTAGTACACAGAATTTTTTATCTGTTGCATATTGACATGTAGGGACCTTATAAACATCCTGCTCTAAATGGGGCAAGGTACTTCTTAACTGTTGTGGATGAATTTAGCAAGGCTACCTAGACCTTTTTACTTATCCATAAAGACAAAACTTTTCAAACACTTTCCCAGTTTCTCAAACTCATCAAAAATAAGTTTAACCTCACACCCAAAACAATTAGAACATATAATGGGATAGAATTCACAAAATTTAATAAAATGCATGCCCAAGTTGAGACAAACAGATTGAATTTAGCTTTCACCAAATCAAAACAGGCCATCAGAATAGTATACACATGCCTATGATAAAATATTTTAAACTCACACAGCCAGCAAAAGTGACACATTTATCCCAGCAAATACATAAAAATAAATTATTAGGATAACGCCAAACCAATAAATTATTGCCAAAATAAACTAGAACCAGCAACAAGCCATAAAACATTGACAGGTGCAGAACATATCAGTGCCAAACAATTAGATCAGTAGTTCGTGTAAACACCGATTTCAACATATTTAGATCTATGAAAAAACTGATGTTCAGGTTTTGATTTTCACATAACTATCAACACTCTTACATGTTTATAATTTATAAGATTAGCAATTTTACAATTTATAAAATCAAACGCAATTAAAACAAAGGCAAATATCCTAAAATCAAGTGCCAGAAAATCCAGCTGCCCAGACCTGCCAACATGGAAGAACGACTTCATCTTCTTGATTGAACAACATAGCAAGCCAATGATTGAAATGATCAAATTAGAAAAAAAAAATGCTTCAGACCATGATTCCATGCGTATTCAAGCCAAGGCTAAAACAACTTGTATTTGCTGTTACAGCTGAACAACAGAATAAAAGATAGTAACTATAAACTTGAGACAATTTTAACCATAAAGAACTTATCGACACTCTCATTTATCTCAAAATGGTATCCCTAAATATTTTTAACTTTGTTTCTGGCTAAATTCATGAAAAATAAGTACCCCAACTAGAGATGACGTCAATTTTCCACTTATTACAAGAATAAGATTATCATATCAAAAGCAAAAAAAATTAAAAGTTCATCAAATGAAAGTATGCTACTATATTTATATGAACTCCTTTCTCGTTTTGGCAGGCCCTACGCTCATCCAGACTCTTATCACAACAGTACAGATTAGCTTAAATCTTTTAACCTTGGAATATCCTGAATAATAAAATCAGCTATACATATCTAAATTTGTCATGGATTGTTTCATCCTAGTTAAATTGAATAAGAGTTCATTCATAACAAGGGCATGGTAATTCAAAAATCAGCATAATGAACAAAAGAGATATAAAATATTAATTATTTCAGACATGGAAAAGATACGAAGATGCAGAAATAAAACGTTAAGATTAGAACATAACAAAAACAAAGAAATGAACACCACTGCAAAATCAAGAAAGTATCGGGAGGACTAGCAATTTTTGACACGACTCCAACTCGACTCCAAATTACTAAAAGAAAATAGGATTACGACACAACACGAATACAATAACCCGAATGTGACACTATTTTACCAAATTGTCTTATTTTTTATTTTTCACAAAATATAAGTATGACACAAAATTGACCCAAAATAACCCGAACAAGACACGACAACACGAATTGACAGCCCTAGGTTTTTCAACCTAGGACGAGGAATGACTATGTCATCCCACCAGGGGCGAGGAACGATTATCTTTCAAGAAATTGATCTGCTATTCGACAAATAAAAATTACTAATTAAAGTGCATCAAAATCTAAGAATCAAATTTAACTGAGGAAGGGAATGAGAAGGTGAATTTCAAGTTTGATAGTAGCAAACTATATTCAGAGCTCCAAAATCACTCAACTATATTAACACAAAGATTTAATCATCATTGATAAAAATAAAAATTAAAAAAAAAAAAACTAGAACTAACACATGATCATCCAACAAATGCATTAAGAGGGGAAAAAATAATGTCATTTTCTAGCAAATTTAAACTAATTAAACTATATAACAAAGAAATCAATGAATTCAACAAACAAACCTTAGGATTAAAAGGCTCATTACCACTTGAATCAACAACACATCCTTTTATCTTCTCCTTCAAGTCCTCTCTATTTCACAAAATGTCAAGAATATTACCATATCTACCATTGAACAACAAAAATTAATCAAATTGCAAATTCGGAAAATAAAAACTTTACAAGGAAAATAAATGATAAAATAATAAAATCGGTGTCTAAACTTGACATGATTATTCGATTGAGTATCTGAATTAAGTCAGTAATCGGAGTTGGTAAATTACAGTTTTCTTGTACTGGCAGCCGTAGGGAATGAACCACAAATATTTATATATATTAATTCTAAGACTTCTGTGTATCTATTTGCATTTAATTTCCTTGTGTTTGTTAATTTTCCCTTAACACACTCTACACAAACTTGAAAATCTATTAAGTCAAGAGAATCAAGAATTCCATTAGATACAAGCCTCTGAATTCTCTGTTTAGAGGTGTGGCCTAAACTCTTATGCCACAACATGGTGGAATTCTAATTTAATTTAGGCTTTGTACTTATTGAATTAGCATGAAAGATTTCCTTATTAAAAGTAATAGTTTTCAGCAAATAAAAATTATCAATTAAAATATAAGTGCGAATAAGATTTGAATTTAAAGATAAAATAACTTTATTATTTTCTAAACCAAAAAATAGCCAATTTTGTTCAAACAAGAATAACAATCCAAAAGCTTTATGTTATAATAATTATATAATAATCAGAGTATCATTTAATAACATCCTTAGTTCAAATATACCATAAATATAACAATCAGTTAAACATAATTGTATAAATTAATTTGCATTTCACAGATAATCATTACCCATTGAAATAGAATAAAATACTAAAGCAAGAAATATTCTTGTCTGTACGTAGATTTATTAAACCATACACTTCAATGGGCTTTAATGCATGCAACGAATAGCTTTAAATTAATCCAAGAAACTACAGATTCCTTGCATGGTCACAACTCAATTAATTTGATCACCAATCAAATACCCACCAAACCGTTGTAATGCATGTGAAGGACACAAAACATATTAGTTTTTAATCCATTACAAATCAATCGATTTGTAATAATGGGCGAAAGAAATCACCGAAAACAAAGAAGCAATCGGTTACGGCCAAATAAACATGAACAGCCATGAAAAGCTAAATCAAAATATCATATGAAATTGATATTATCAGTTGAACAATACCGGAAATGCAACAAAATTAAATCAACAAAAATAATTAAATCTTTAAGTTTAATAATATAACATGATTAGAGTTCTAATTAAATAATCCTTAAATTCTTTAATATTCAGTATCAATCATATCATAATTATTAAAAATAAATATATGAACCTTTACGGAATAAATAATGAATAAACGCTTTGAATTTCATGTATGATCTTCCTCCGTTAAATCCTTTTCACTTCTTAGATTTTTTTAGCTTTCTGTTTTTGATAGGGAGAGAATAGAAATGTGGTCAGGGTTTTTGACATATTAAGGATCATAACCTAATAGCATTTATATAATAATCTAATAGGATCTCACTAATCTTATTTGTATTAGAAATCGATATCCACCCATTAAACTCGTACCAATTATTAAAAATTTATAGGCTTTCATAATGAATCACTTATAATTAAATCTACAGAAAATAACTCATTTAGTATAATTATTTTATTTTATATTAATCCACTAAATAAAAATTAACCCCAACAATCCAAATTAAAGAAAGTTTGTCTTTAGAAGTGTTGAATAAAAAGCTTTAACTCAATTTAGTTGTTTGCTATAAGTCAATACAAATATTAATACTTTTCAGAACGAGTATAAACAAATAACATCTACAACTAAATTTCAGTCACACATGATATATTAGACATATATTTTTGTTTTTCTTTTGAGGAAATACATCTTTCATTAAATGGATAAAGAAAATACATCCTAGAAATAGGAATCAAAGGCATAGCAAGGTAAAAAATTGAGTCGAGTCATCTTTGAAGAATTAATGGCACCTTAGCTAAGACATGGACTACCTTGTTAGCCTCCCTACTGATATGTAAAAGCTTTACAAAATTTCCCAGAAGAGCTCTAATTTCGTCAACCACATAAAGAGAATTACCCATATGAGATGCCTGGATTAATTGAACTACACCCAAACAATCACATTCCACTTTTCTACACAACTAGCTAGCATTCATCATCCACCTAATAGCATCAACTCTATTAAAAAAAGGTTCACCATTGCTGGAAATAGGAGCTGACATCACAGCCAACACTAAACCATTTTCATTTCGAATTACTACCCCCACCGTTGATGTTCTACTTGAGTTGTCTATGGTTGTGTCCACATTCATCTTGAGTTGCCCACTACTTGGAGGAGTCCATTTTAACACTCTAATTGTGCCTTGCAAATTATTGTTGGGTAAAGTCACCTCCTCACCTTGCTTAGCTGCACGAAATTGCAGCAACCCTGAAATAGACATCCAAATTCTTCCATTTTTGTTGGTTATGTGACGACCATATTGAGTCTAAAAGAACCACAAGGAAGTTAGCTGATCTTTATTCAAATGCACTACATTATCAAGGAACCGATTGGCAAGAGAAGCACCTGTGAGGGGAGGTAAGATTGTTGTTGTCAATGAAGATGAGTCCCACAGAGATTTGGCATATGGGCAAGACCAAAACAGGTGAAAATCTAACATTTCAACACTTGTGCACCTGTAACATATCCAATTCACATCCATTTTCCTCCTCAAAACATCAGCTGTAGGAATGTAAGCCCTCGCCATTCGCCACGCAAAAATCAATTGTCTCAGTTGAATATCAAGACTCCAAATTTTATTCCACATGTCACCCTGCTGGCTGCTAGTTGCAGATCCAAAAGCAATTCCTCGCTTGCCAAATTGTACCCAGATTTTACTGAATAAAAACCATCTCTAGTGTAGTACTAAGCCAGCCTGTTTGAAACATTATTGAGATAGAAAGGGATAGACAAAATTAACTCACTCTCTTCAGATAAAATGTTTCTAGATAAAAATTTTCTTCTACCTGCCTGCATCAATTAAATCATAAACAATCATATTGTTCGGGAAAGTCATATTTCGCGATATAAGCTTGAAAGACCGAGGCATAGGGATCCAAAGGTCTTTTTATACTCAAATCAATTCACCATTCCCTACACACCAACACAATCCTTTTCGAATAAGAGGTAGAGCAGCAACAATACTAAGTCAACTTTAACTAAAACCTTGTTTAATAGTAGTTTGCAAAAAACTAGAATCAACAAAGTATTTCTATTTCAGCACTCTAGCGGTCATCGATGTTGGATTATTCCAAAGGTGCCAACCTTGCTTGGTTGGTAAAGCTAAGTTGGATTCCATAAGTCTTCGAAACCCCAATCCTCCCCTATCCTTTGGCAAACACAAAGACGCCTAATTGGCCAAGTGCCACACACACACACCAAAATGAATACATCAAATTTTGGAGAGTGTCAGTCGTAGAGGATGGAATCAAATAAACACTCCTTGTGAAAGTTGGCAAAGCCTACAAAACTGATTTTATCAAAACTTCCTTACCTCCCACACTGAGACAACGACCTTTCCAAGTCTGAATATTCTTTACGAAACAATCCCATAGTTGACTGAATGCTTAGCTCTTCGATCTACCAATCACTAAAGGAACACCAAGGTAATTACCTTCAAAGCTATTTGAACCAATATCCAAAGCTGTTAATAAAATATTACGCCTTTCCTCTAAAACTCTAGAAGCAAAAAAAAAAAGAGCTAGATTTGTTTGGATTGACTAATTGACTTGAAGTAACTTCATACAACAATAGTAAGCGTTTCAATTCTGTAGCTTCATTAAGAGTAGCTTTGAAAAATAATAAACTATCATCAGCAAAGAAAAGGTGAGTCGAAATAGGAGTAGTACGAGCCAACTGAAGGCCATAAATATTATCAGCTACATGAGCATTATGAAGAAGACCCGAAAAAAACATCAGCATAGAGAATAAACAGGTAAGGCGAGAGGGGGTCGCCTTGCCTTATACCTCTACTAGGGATCACATCTCCAACAATGCTACCATTAAGCAAAATAGAATACTTCACCATTCTGACATAGTTGATAATCAATTTGCAGTAGTGAGCAGGATATCTCATTTCATGAATTATAAAATCAATGAGCTACAATTCTAATCTGTCATAAGCCTTTTCCATATCCAACTTAATACCCACCATACTAGAAAACCCTTTGGAATTTTATTTTAAGCCATGAAGAGCTTCCACACCTAATAAAATGTTATCTGAAATAAGTTTGCCCGGAACAAAAGCTCTTTACTCATCAAAGACAAGAGAAGGAAAAACTATTTTCATCCTAGAAACTAGAACTTTAGACACCAATTTATAAATAACATTTCATAAATTGATTGATCGGAGATCCGTCATACGTTCTGGGTTGGAAACTTTTGGAATCATAGCCATATAAGTGTCATTAAAACCTTCCGAAAAAGGCATCCCATTAAGAACAACTAGACATGTTTCAATAACACCATTACCAATAATATCCCAATAAGTATTAAAAAATGATGTCCTTAAACCGTATGGGCCCAGAGATTTAAACAGATTCATTTATTTAAGTGCATTACATACCTCCTCTGATGTAAATGGAAGTGAAAGGTACTGTGGTTGGTCCTTGCTAAGCCTGCTAGTCATTTTTGCGCATATGTCAGTCCCTAAAATCACGCTATTAGACTGAAATAAACCAGTAAAATAATTCATAGCTATTGAACTAATAGAAGCCTCACCATCATACTTCAGTCTAACATCATTATAAAGAGCTTTAATTGTATTAAACCGTTTTTGAGCAGAAGCTGAGTTGTGAAAAAAATGAGAATTATGACCACCTTGTGATAACCAAGTAATCCTCGATCTTTGTTTCCAATAACTCTCTTTAGTTTCCAAAAGAGAATCCACATTACTCTTAATTCAAATAATACCAGCTGAATTTCTATGAGCTGACATTTTTAAAAAGATAGAGCTCCTTCCTGTAATCTCTTATTTCCCAAAGAACATGAGAAAATTTGGTTGTACCCTAGGATTTCAGTGAGTCCATTGTGCTTTAAAGAGTAGTCATAATTGAGTCAGCCCCCGAAAATCCCTTCCAAGCAGCCTCCACATTATCCTTGCACTTAGAGTTTTGAATCCACGTATTCTCAAACAAATTCTTTCGATACAAATTCTTGAAAGGTTTCCAAAGAGCCCTAGTTAGAATAATAGGAAGATGATCAGACTTTGAGGACTGTATATGCTCAACTCGAAAATGTGGAAAATTTCCATCCATGAATTAGTAGCAAGAAAACACTCCTGCCGTTCCTCAACTAAATCACAAGCTTCTCATTTATTTTCCCATGTAAAAGGATAGCCACTGAAGCCTAAGCCCCTAAGACCACAACAATCCACAGTATCTTGAAAGCCTTCCAATAGATAAAGAGGATATGAGTGAGAACCCTTCTTCTCATGCTTAAACAAAAGGTCATTAAAATCCCCACCAGTAACCCATGGCATTGAATGTTATTCACTTAAATATTTCAATAATTCCCAAGGTTGAGAGTGACAGGCTCAGTTAGGATTGCCATAATAACCAGTGAATCTTCATTGAGGTAAACCATCCATATTAATCAAGCAATCAATATGAAAATCTAAGTAAGAAGAAATAGAAACATCAATATCATTATTCCAACAAATGCCAATTCTAACAAAGGAACTAGAAATAGGAATTGAGAAGAAATTATCATAACTAAGCTTCCTATGAATGACATCAAAATAATACAACATCCAAAGAGATTCAATAATAAAAAATTATTCTGGGGAATCTATCTTTAGTTAAAGCTAGCAATTCTCAAACTATAGACTGGTTGCCAAGCCCCCTATAGTTCCAACATAGTAGACTCATAATTCTAGGTAGGCCTAAAACAAGAACCCACCTCCATCATGTTTAAATCACCTGAGCTTCCAATAGAATTTGCAGTGGCAGTTTCAAAAAATTCAATAAGTTAAGCAACATTCTCCCCATTCTCATTTTGTTTTTTACACTTTCTGTTCAAAGAAAAAAATGCTGCTTCAATTTGGGAGTTGTTGGTAACATTATTCATATGAGAAACATGTGCTAGATTAATGACCAAGGGCCCCATAGTTGAGCCATCAGTTACTTCCAGTGTGTTAGCAGTGTATACCCTAGAGCTAATACTCTGCATGTGAAAGTAAATGAATACTCAACTGGCTTTAGTATATATGTTTTTCAAATGAAAACATTCCTTGTATCGAACATATTTATGTCACTTAAGTATTATGTAGCAAATCCAATCTCAAAGAGTTTGAAAATATAAGTGATAGATTGCCCTTTATCAGATGCTTTAAAGGTTGTTCTGAGGGGAAATGCGAATCGCGTAACGGAAGTGGAAAAACATGTCATTTAAAAAATTTTCAAGTAAAAATCTTTTGTTTAAATACTTTAAACAAATATGTTCAATTGCAAGTTCCAAACTCTTTGAAAAAAAAATTGAATATTATAAATCTTTGTTAAGTCATTTTTTACATATTGTTCAAATGCATGTATCAAACTCTTTGAAAAACATTTTAACATTAGGACCACATTTAAAAACCATCAACTTGATCTACCAATTTTGTCTCCAACACAATGACACAAAGCATGCTAAATAAATGTATCAAAATACCTTTCTCCTTTGCTTTATAGAGCTCTCTAAGTGTGAAGCCTCTAGTTATCTCACACTAAGCTTGAGGTCCCCTTCACTTTGATGCAAGACTTGATCCTTGAACTACTTAGGTTGCCCTTTAGCTAGGTTCAAGTCTTAATTACAAGTTAGGGAATAAATGAGTGTGTTAATTCCTTTGGACTTCCTTATCAAAGGTAATATGCTAAAACTCTAAGTTAGAAACCCTTTTCAACTCTTTAAAAGTACTTAAATTAAGTTCTAAAAATTTTCTGCTTTTTACTTATGCTTAGATAAAATTGTTTTCCTTTTATAAGTAGATCAATTCCACTAACTAGATGAATCACTAATCACTTCCACAAATTAGGGCATTTGTCATGACCAAGTGATTTGCATGAAAACACATGTCATGACAAAGCCTAAATGGAGAATGAGTTATGTTCATCTTTCTAATAAGGAGAAAAAATCTTCATCATTAGTTATCATGTAACTAACTCCTTTGCTTAAGTAATTAGTCCAAATTTCAATTTAATCCTCCAAGTTTTGTATCTCATACAAAAGGACTAAATTGAAATACACTTCTTTGAAATGAACTTCAAGACATGCTAGACATCTTTGTGAATTTAATCACAAGTTTAATTCGATTATAATTAATAGTTAATTGAACATTTCAATCAAGTATTAATTATAATATCTTTACATAATGCTCACTCAATACTTTTCAGTGTGTGACTCACTAGGTTCATGCCATAAATATCAACGAGATGGGAAAACACTTTTCCTTTGTCTATGTATAGAATCCCATCTAATACATAGTCTCGTAAGTCATGAGTGACTTCTAGCAAACATATCGCAACTACCTAAATAGGAATGAATATTGACGACCAAGTCAATGGACATATAAGCATGGACCAATGAACATAGTTGCCATGCACTCAAATCCCTTCATTATGGATTCCCAATCTTAGCTAGAGTTATGGATTTGCCAAACTCTATATGCTTCTATCATATGACTACTTCTACATTCTAGTTCTCGACATTCTTAATTCCTACTAGAAACACTTTCTAGTTAATCTTTTCCACCTTCGCCAAGGATTTCATATCGAGGCGAACTAGAAGTCATAGGATCCTTACTTGTTTACCCAAGCTAATGAATTCTTTCTTAGAGA
>CAOJBK013570132.1:0-11790 GCA_948294925.1 Codiaeum variegatum
GCCTCCTCTGCGCTGGCCGTCGTGATCAGTGTCTAATGGATTTGTTAGATTCAGTTAAGTGGAAAAGATTACTACCGCAGATAAAAAATGGCGTCGTTTTATTGGTTAATAAAAACGATGTCGTTTTTCTGCAGATTGGGTCTAATTGAACTGACGTTCGCTCAACGAGCAAGATGCATGTAGACAAGCCGACTTAAGAAGTAATAGGGGTAATTTCGGAAATTTATATATAAAAACTTCTAAACCCTTAAGCAAGTTGGAGTTGTAAAACCCAATCAGTCTTGATTTCTTCCCATTCTAACCTTAAAAGCCCTTCAGAAAAATCTCTCAGAATCACGTTACAATTCGCTAATGGGGACGCCGGAAACTTCTCGTGAACCATGTCCTGATCGTATTCTCGACGATATCGGCGGCGCATTTGGTATGGGAGCTGTCGGCGGTTCAGCTTTCCGCTTTATATAAGTTATCTACAACTCTCCTAGCTGCGCGAGGCTTAGCAGTCCGATTGAACGGTCCGAGAGTTGGCGGTAGTTTCGCTGTTTGGGGAGGGTTGTTTTCTGCCTTCGATTGCACGATGTTTTATGTCCGGCAGAAGGAGGATCCTTGGCACTCCATCTTCGCCGGCGCTGCCACCGGTGGTTTTCTCTCTATGCGACAAGGGTTAGGCGTTTCAGCTAGGTCTGCTGTTTTCGGTGGGATCATGCTTAATAAGGTTATGAGTGCTCAACAAAATATGCCAATCATGGTTGATGATTCCATGCGTGCTATGGCTGCTGGTACTCCAGGTCAGCCACAGCCGCAGCTTGGGCAAGATTCTGCGTCCTCAAGTGGATCTGAGTCAAATTCATGGTTCGGGGGTTGGTTTGGGAGGAAGAAGAACAAGAACATTGTAGCGGAAGCAAGACAGAGATTTTGGAGAGTTTTGATGCACCACCAGTGCCAAGTTTTGAGTACAAGTGAACAAATTTAAGGTCTATTTAAAAATTTATTGTTCTCAGGTGATTTTTTTTGTAAGTGGTGGCTATTTGAAGCTATGAACGCAAGTTTTTTCTGTCTAATTCTAATTGCTGTTAGCTTTTCCCATGATTGATTGATTAATACTACATATCGTAAAATGCACAGTAAGTTTATTTCTAGCTAATTTTATATGTATGCATTGTTTTGGTTAATGATTCCATGCATTTATGCCCATTTTATCGAATTTTAATGCGGTTTTAGAGTATATTCCTGATTGTCAATATTCACAATTGTGATGGGAATTGGTTAACTATTATGATCATTGAATTGTCTTACTTATTTTACAATGAACAAGTTTGAGACTTGCAAAACCAATTTTTTTGTCTCATGAATCTACTTTTCTACAAAACTGTTTCTGGTTGCATAGGAAGACAATTAATTGAGTTGTGGTAATCATCATATCAGAAAATTGAAATGTGTGAAGGCTTTTGTCTCATTTTATTTATATTTCTCTGTGGTGGATATTGTTTAATGTGGTTACTTATCTGCTTACTTATTTCATTAGTGTGAAACATATGGTTTCCATTCTCCTTTATGCTTTCATGTTTGCAATTGGTATATCTTCATTGATGCCTTTGATGTCTTCGGCATGCATCTTTTGTTTAGAGGTTTCTGTAGCCAGGCTTTGTGTTCTACATGTTCAGTGCTTTGAATTACTTCAATGGATTCCATTCCTGAGTTGTTGTATTTTAGAAGATTATTAGACAGAAATTGCCTAGTTTAGTTTTTAAACTTGTCCCTGTCAATAGATTTTGATATGTATTACTGGTGTAGTTGCTTCTCTTACCATCTCCTCTGTTCCATTTTCGCAGGTAAGCTACTCATTCTTCTTTTCTTTTTCTTTTTCAATTCTATTAGTTCTGATTTCACTTATTTCCTTTAATTTCTTTTTTTTTCTTTCATTTTTGTTTTTTTAGTGAATTGTTGGATTTATTGATGGATCTCTCCATCCTTCTTTTGCCTCCATCTACCAATCCTTTCTGATGACCTAATGATTTGCTGAATTATATCTGAGTTAAGAAGGGTACATCTAAAGGGTGAATCTGTTTTACTTCAAATGGTTGTCCCTTCACACTAAATCTATGGTTGGAAGGTAATAATTGTGAAATTATTATTATTTTTGTGGTAATCTGTTGTTCATTTTTTGTTTGAATTCTTTTGAAGATATATATATATATATGTATTTGCCTATGTGGTTCTATGTTGGCCTGAGATAATAATTTTTGGTGGATGGGTAATATATTTTTTAAGTATTACCATTGCTTTTTCGTATCCATGTCTTGCATTATCTTCTTCAAAATAAGTTAAGAAGTTTGATGAATTTACTTTTTTAAATTGTCAATCTTTTTAGCTCATTGAGTCACATCTTTGTTAGTGTTCCGCTGGCATAGAATGGCCAACCAAATGCCTCACCACAAATGCAGAATAAGGATGAACTATGACAGTTCTGAGATCACTGTTCTATCACTACAAAAAAACATGCCTTTACCGGTGGAATGCTAGTGGCGGTTCTTTAAACCGTCCCTCTCATAATGAGATATGGAAAATAAAGGCGAATGCTGGGATGGTTCTTAAATTTGCCGCTATACAGTGGCGGGTACATTATTGGTTTTTAGAAACGCCTCTGAAAACCAAAAGACAGATTGATGACTTTTAAACCTAATCAGCCTCTTCAACTTCATTTGTATTTTTTATATTCACTTTCACGATAACAGCCGGAATAGTTGAGCAGCCCACCCTCTCTTTCTTTTCTTGCCCGAGCCAGTGAGGCCTAAGGTTTGGCCGAATTCATATAATCTTCTAGTGGAACGAAATTGCTTTGGTGGCTATTGAAACTTGGCACCATGGCAGAGGATGCAATTTTGGGTTATTTGGAGAACCATGAAGAGATATTCGATTCCGGCCAGTTCGCTGCAGGAAAGGGAATTGAGCACAGTGATATTGTCATTATCCTTAAAAGCCCTTTTGGTTTCTGCTTCATCGACATTCAGGTGCTCTGATTCTAGCAATTCCTCATTTCAATTTCTAGTTTTAGCTTGGTATTTTATCACGCAATATCAAGCATGAGCTGCAATCAACTCGTTTTTTTTTTTCATATTCTCTAATATATTATATGCTTTTTTCAACTTGATTTTTCTATATTTTGATTATTCCTATTTCCAATCTATGATTTATCACCATTTTTTAAACCCTAGACAAGCTTTACTCCGTGCCTTTCTTTTCACCCTTGTTGCTGTTGTTCTTTTCTTGGCTGGGATTCTAGTTTCTTGATACTCTTTTTCATCAAAGAGCCCCCTTCTGCCGTTTTGCCTTTTGTAGTTGTATGTTTAGCTTTCACTTGTGTATATGTTGGTGGTGCTCTATATTATCTCAATCTCAAAGTTTGTAACATTTTGATACAAAGAACAACACAAAAACATATTTTCCCCTCTCAAATTTATGATTTTTTTTTCCAATTATAATAGAAACTATTTGAATTGAATATACAAAAAAATTAGCATTGAAATGGGAGAATTAAATTAACTCCAAAGGTGGTTTAAACAGCCCTTACATTTATGTCAAATGGGTAATCATTTATAATCATAGTGGCAGTTAAGACTGCCATAATTTTCCCGCCAAATCTATAGGCGGTTGCAACGACCCCTAAATTGCTGTGAAGATCAAACAACCAAGTGGAAAAGAGGCAGTTTAAAATGCCTCAAAAGTCTCATTTGCAGTTGCATACTCTGTAACTGAGTTTGCAAAGATTACATATGCTCTTTAATGCCCTGCAATCTATCTTATCTGTCATCGAAGTAATTTTTGTCATTCAGAAAATTTTTTGGGCCAAAATCAAAGCTCTGCCTGGACTACAATGAATGTGAAATAAATTGAAGAACAGAATAGAAGAAAGGAGAAGAAGAACAAGGAGGAAGAAGACATAAGAATGAGCTGGGAATATTGTGGATTGATAATTTCTTGCCTTACAATTCCTTCTACAGGGGCTGTAGATTCCCTAGCTAAAGACAAAAAATAGTTACATACAATCAATCCTATGTTAACATTGAGTGTTATTATTATTTGGACCTAATGGGCTTAACATAAAATTTATTTTTATTTATTGTAAATATATAGAGAAATTTTGGAAAAAGCGTTACAGGTATTACGGAAATGAATAATAAGCAGCAGCCTTAGAGAAGATAAAATTAGCATTATTATTTTTGGTTAATTATGTTTAACTTAAAACTTTACAAGTTCAATTTATTCTTTAAATCTATTCAATAAAACTTTGAAGTTATTATGTTATTTATTTTTCTAAATGCATGTCATAAAAAATTGTTATTTATATAAAAGATTAAAATAAAAAAATAATTCTGCAGAATAGTGCGGGTGCTCCACTAGTTTTATGATATTTGTGGACTCCATGATAAATGATATGAACATGTATAGCACTATATAATTACAAATAGAGAAGAATATAAAAAAAGATATTATGATTTAATCCATTTGTAATTTAGGATTTATGTAATTTTTCGTAATAATTTAAGGTTAGTAAAATAAGATTTTTATTTATTTTCATCTGACACGTTAATACCAAATCGGATAAAAATTGATAAAAAATTATTTTATTAATAAATTAAATTACAGATTTTAAATTATCATAAAAAATTTCATAGATTATAAATTGCAAAAATCTTTTTTTATAGTTTGTCCTATTAATAAATCATGCCTTCTTGGTTGGTGTAAGAAGCCAGCCCAAATGTCATGCTTCAACATTCACAAAATTATGAAAATTAAATAATTTTTTTTTTATCACTTTTGCTATAAATGCACATACTTCCCCCACTTTATCTCCTATTCATTCATTTTAAAACCAATCCCTCCTTATTCCAATCTTTTCCTTTAATTTCTCTTCTCCTCTTTTTTCTTTTTTTTTTTCTCCCCTTTATCTTCTGTTTCTACATTTTAATTATTTTCAAAGAAAGAATTGCTAATTATTAATTATTCATTAATTATCACTTCAATTATGGCTTCTATGGTTTCTCTATTTATTTTCACTTTTGGCATTTTTTTGGCTTCTGTTTCTGGTGATCCTGACTTGCTTCAAGATGTCTGTGTTGCTGATTTTAACTTTGGTAATTCCTTTCTCTTTATTATTAAGTTTAAAATCTATTCATGTGTTTCATTGGCTGAAATATAAATTAATATAATATAATTAATTTTTAAATTTGAGATCTCTCATTTTAGCTTTTATCAAACGCAATTTAATATGATTTGGTTAATCCAAAAAAAGGTAATTTGGTAAAATAAACATATTTTAATATGTAATTAAATACATTTTTATTATATTTTTAAATTAATTTCAAATAGATTATTTTATAACATTCATTTTGTTTAACTAAAAAAATTTTTATTTCAAAAAAAAATCATTTTGATTAAAAAATTATTAGAATATAATCCTTCCATCCAAAAAAAAATCATATTTGTGATTTTCAGAAAAATTAAGAGATCACAGGTATTATAATTATTTTAATTAATTTTATATATAATTTTTTTATTTTTATTATTAATGAATAAAAAATTATAGAATATTTAAGAGTATTATTCTAAATATAGTAATTAATTATTTATTAAAAATTAAAATTAAATTATAATTTAGTATATAAAAAGTAATTAAACATGATTATTTTTTTTAAAGAAAGTAAATTTAAAAAAAAAATTAGAATAAAATTAATTAATTTGAAACAATATTTTTTATTAATTTATTTATTTTTATAAATTTTATATTAATTTATTAAAATATGATCATATTAACTGTTTTAACTAAATTGTGAACAGGTGAGAAAGTAAATGGCTACGCTTGCAAACAAACCATTGCACCAGACGATTTCGTCTCTAACGTATTAGCCAACGTCGGTCCGACCAACAACACCTTCGGCTCACAAATTACTCCGGCCAACGTTCAAAAAGTTCCCGGATTAAACACTCTTGGAATCTCAATGTCCCGCATTGACTACGCTCCCGGCGGTCTTAATCCACCCCACACTCACCCACGCGCCTCCGAGATCATCTTTGTTCTCGACGGCGAGCTTGAAGTTGGATTCCTCACAACCACCAACACATTGGTCTCAAAAACCGTTAAAAAGGGAGACATTTTTGTTTTTCCAAGAGCTTTGGTGCATTATCAGCAGAATAATGGGAAGGCTCCAGCCTCCGTGATCGCCGCTTTCAATAGTCAACTTCCTGGTACACAGGCGATCTCTGCCACCTTGTTTTCCGCCGAGCCGACGGTGCCGGATCATGTGTTGACTAAAGCTTTTCAAGTGGGGACTAAGGAGATAACGAAAATTAAGTCGAGATTTGCTCCCAAAAAGTGAACATTAATGAATTTGTGGGTCAATTTGTAATTTGTTAATTATTGTACCGATTTGTTTAATATTTATTTCTCAGATGTTTTTATTTTTTTTTAAAGTTTTCTAATTTAGATTTTTATTTTTATTATTTACTTTTATAATTAATCTTTAGCATCAAAATAATAATAATAATAATGCTTTTACCAAACACAACCTATATTACGATTCGGTCCAAATCAGTCCCAGGTAAGAAATAGTATCGCACTAAAAATAAAATTTTGATACAATTATCATTTTAAGTCCTAAAATTTTTATAACATAGTACTAAATCAGCTTGATATTTATTCAATACAATACTAAAACGATTCAGTTTTTCAATTCAATATTCTCAAATAATATGCTTAGTTTTATGTTTATTATTTAAATTTTAATAGATTTATTAACTTATTTATACAACTATATAACAATAAATTGAATTTATTTATATAACAAAATAATGTTGATTTTAATGGATTTTACATTTATATCAAATAACTAATAATATATTTAGATCTAACTTATACATAGTTTGATCTAAAAATTTTATTTTATGAATTTTATATGAATATCAATTAATTTTTAGTGTAAGTAGATCTTATTCATATATTAAGTGGATATGATGTCTATGTTTTAAATTTTTTTTATATATATCAATAAGACTATAAAAATATATAATATTATATTAAGATTTATTTTGATATCGATAGATCAGTACAATTCAATTTAATATGATTCTAAATTAAAAAATGACTAAAAATACCATATTTAAAATTTCGATAATCCTCGCTCAAATTATCAAAAATTTTATATTACAATATTAAATTGGTTTGGTACTTTGATTTAATTTATTAACTTAAATAAATTTAGGGAATGAAAAAATCCACACTTTATGAACATTTTTATTTGCAAGATATTCATAATTCACTGTTGTATAAGGACATAAAAAGTAAAAGTTAAGTCATGAAACCACTGCCCAATAAAAGTCAAGAACACCAATCAAGTTAAGTGTAGACCTAAGCTGATGGCTAAAATAATTTCTTATATCCATTAAATAAAAATTACCCAAATTAATAATTGCAAATCATGATAATGGGAAGGTGGTCCTGAAATAATATGTTTTTGTTAACATGAATTTTAATTCTTTACTCTAAATTTTTCTCTTAATCTAATTATATCAAACAAGAAATAAGGTATGGTATTAGATTAGTTTATTGTTTTAAATTAAATGCCTAATCAATACTATTCAAATATGTAATTACAAGACATTTTTTTCCTGTTTTTTTTTTTTTTCCAAAATGAGTTCAACAAGTTTTTTTTTGGAAGACAAACCATAGAGCATAATTTTTTTTTCTATAATATAAAAACGTACATTTTCCGTTCCAAAAAGATAGATACATTTATCTTTTTTATATAGATTAAGAAATTATAATATAGTTATTATAATTAATTTTATATGTAATTTTCTTTTTTATATTTATTATTAGTGATGAATAAAAATATATAGTTAAATTATAATAATTAAGGATATTTTTATAAATACATAAATTAATTATTCATTAAAAATTGAAAGTGAACTATAATTTAAAATATAAAAAATAATTAAATGAAATTATCTTTAACCCAAATAGTACATCAACATGATGGAGGGTGATAAAAAATCCATTTTATTATAAATATATAATGTAATATATAAAAAAAATATATAAAATATTAATAAAATTTTAATTTCTTGAATTTTTTTTTCAAATGGGAAATCGAACTGAAATTTCAAAATTTCAAAATATTAAAACTGAACCGAATCATTCTACCCGAATTATTCAAACCAAATTGGCCTAGTGGAGAGGTCCACAAGGAAAACAAAATTTTGGACTTCTAACCCACAGGTTTTTTTGAAGATAAAGGCTTTAATATGCAAATAGATAAAAATGCTTTTATCAAACTTTTATATTCTTTAAATTAGATTATCATTAGCATTAAAAAAACCTTAGATTATTATAATATTGGCAAAAAAAATATTATTGTGATTGCATAAAAAAATCTCATCAATTAGCCCTTAGAAAATTCTGAGACAAACTTAAGAAGATAGGAATGCATTAACAGGAAAATCATCATTGCTTTACTAAGATCTAAAATGATAATAGAAATTGACTCTTTCTCACTGTTTTCTGGTAAAACCATTCTAAGCATGAAATGAAAAAACCAATGCTCTAAAATCAATTTCTTCTCCCAATTCCATCACAAGCAGTATTTTGAAAATCAGACCAGGTCATTCAGTCAAATTGGTTAAACTGATAGCAAACCATTCATCCGGTCCGATTGTCTAAAAAAACTGAATCTATCAACAAGATGAAACAACAAAATAAGAAAAAAAAAGCCTATGAGACTAGGGAACCAGAACAGTCAAACTATGAACGGGTCAAGAAACCAGTTCACTATTCGGTTTGGTTTTTTAAAAAAATGATCAGGAACATAAACCTGCACGCTCATTCAGCCAGATGTTCAAGAAGTACAAATTCAATTCAGAATACGAATTTGGCAATGTTCCAATTTTCCATAAACATTTGCATGTCTGTCTATAAATTAGAGGGGGAGATGATTGAAAACACCTATTCTCATCCCATACTAAATCAACAAAAACATAGAGATCAAATTCTTAGAACCTGAAAATAGTTTGTAGTCAAATGTGAAGAAGGTCTACTTTGATGTAGTTGGCTGCCTGCCATCTGGAATTGCAAATAGTACTACTGACTTTGAAGGTCTGACAAAAGGAACATCACATCGAAAATAGCCCTTCCTCTCTAGCTGCAATATCTCCCCGCCCTTCAAATTTCTCATGTTTGCATCCCCAATTGCTTCGATCTCTTTCTTGGTACATGGGTTGAGCACATCAAGGAAATTCTCTCCTTCTTCCAGCTGGTATTCAACCACCAACCAATAAATCAATTATATACACCAAAAAACAATATTTCAGATCACTAATAGCTATCAAAATGCTAGACACACAAAAAAAACAAAAAGAGGAAGGAAGATTACTGCATTGTATGATACAATTAAACAGAATAGCAATCCCAAACATCCAAAGTTTAGAAAACCCAAATAAAAATGATTTCTTGGCATTAAAATAACTCCACTAGTTATTCGCAGAAATAACATAACTGAACAAGAAACAAAATCCCTTTATTTCTTTTTAAATGTTAATGTATCAGAAACAGTTTGGTTATAAGAGAACTTCTACAAATATATCAGAAACTCAATGAACAATGCACGTCACAATAACTGGCATCCTCCTCCCTCATCATTATAATCATATTGACAACTTTGCAACTGCAAATTGCAAATTCTGCTAAATATCAATAGTGATTTTCCAAAAGTGGAGAAGGGGAGGACCTCAAATAAGAATAAAGTAATAGTTTGCCCTGTGCATTGAGCTTGTTTTCAGAAAACCATCAATTTGTTGTTTCCCAAACACGGGTGAAAATAGTTTTCCCTCCCATCTCCAAAACAATTAAAAAGAAGAAAAATATCAAAAGCAAATATGAAAAGCAGGTGGAGCTGCAATGCTAAACAGAAGCAAAACGATTAATACGGTCATCATGGAGAATTAGTCCTGATATCACAAGGCATGGACACCAAAAGGGCAAGCATAAGAATGAAAGGGAAAGGAAGACACAGAAATTAGACTGAGTGTTGACGTAAAGAAAAATTTAAATAGTTTCAACAACTAAGGTTTCACACTTTATCAAACAAAAGAAATTCACTGTAAGGATACAAGCCTAAAGTGTCCACAGGCAAAGAATTACCTTTTTCTTTGTTATTAGATAGTCAAACTCAAC
The DNA here is from genome assembly GCA_948294925.1 of Codiaeum variegatum. Lineage (NCBI taxonomy): Eukaryota > Viridiplantae > Streptophyta > Magnoliopsida > Malpighiales > Euphorbiaceae > Codiaeum > Codiaeum variegatum. The sequence goes on from CAOJBK013570132.1 coordinate 10,223, forward strand.
CAGTGTGAGGTTAACTAATTCACTTGTCTCAGGAAGCCAAGTAAGCTTCAACTTTGTCGTCTTTACAGATCCTTCAAGATGCAAAACCCCAATCAGTTTTGTAACTTTTCCACTCTCATCCTTCACAATCTCCTTCACTATGGCATTCCCCCAGTCCATTAAGGTTACTTCCTCATTTTCTGAGATGGAAGCTGCATCATCATAGTCTAACCATATATTCTTTGTGTATGTGGTGGCCTTTTCTCCAGCACCCTCATACTTCTTGTGTTTTGGTATGATGCGGACAAATGGTTTCTCAGGACCATCAGTCAAGGTCAACAGCACACGCCCTTTTTCAATAACTGCAGTGTGTCTGGGACAGACAGGGTCTATGATTTTCTTATTAATTGTCCAAAGTTTATCCCATTCCATGAGATTAAGATTTTTAGATGCCCCCTGAAACAGTATGGACACAGAATTACACTTCAAGAATATAGAAATGCTATTCGACAAATTTTGTCTAAATCTAAGAGAATATGCTTGCAAATGTTGAAGTATAAGCAAGAAAATACTATTTAAATAAATGAAAAGGATGCATAGGTAGTTCAAAACATAGAACAATCCATGAAGTACCACAGCCAAGGAAGGTGTATGGAACTATGGCTACAATTTTATTGAACTAAAATTAGCTTCTCATAACATTTGTGCGTAGTGTTTTTCATGAACTATAAACAGAAATAATAATAAAAATTGAAGTAACTCATGATGCATTGTATCATACCTGCTCAAGAATGAACTGTACTAATGCTTCAATTTTCAAACCTCTGCGAACAATTCCTTGGACAGTTGGAAATCGGGCATCATCCCATCCATCAACCTTTCCATTTTCAACAAACCATCGAAGATTACGTTTGCTAAGAAGTGTATAGACCAAATTCAACCGGCTAAATTCATAAATGTGAACCTTTTTTACTCCCAAATCCTCTTGAATCCTGTGATATTGAGCATTTCTATCATGGTACTCACTTGATCGAAGTGCATGAGTTATACCTTCTATAGCATCAACATAAGGACAAGCATAATCATATGTTGGATATATATTATACTTGGACCCAATTCTGTGATGAGGCTGAGGATTACAACGATAATACACTGGATCTCGAAGAGATTTATTCGGGTCTTGCATGTCTAATTTCCCACGAAGACAGCATTGCATACCCCTTTCTGATCCTGCAATCATCTCCTTCCACAATTTCAGATTCTCCTCTACACTATTGTTTCTACATTTTGACTCGATACCATCCATTCTTTCTTTCTGCATTTGCTCGCGTGGTGTGTCATCAACATAAGCTTTGCCTTGCTTGATCAACTCTTCAGCCTTTCCCATCAACTGATCAAAATAATCTGATGTATGCGTAACTTTTATATAATTGATGCCCAGTGTCTCAACATCTTTCAGAAGGTTCTCCACAAATTCACTGCTTTCTTTTGATGGATTTGTATCATCAAAGCGAAGAATCACCTCGCCTTTGTACCGTTGAGCAAAATACTGGTTCAATAATGCTGCTTTTGCATGTCCAATATGAAGA
>CAOJBK013571005.1:0-10749 GCA_948294925.1 Codiaeum variegatum
TTGCCTCTTGCAATCAAGCTAGATTTTTAGGTAACCAACAATGAAGTTGAGTACAAAGTATGTGCATTTTGACTAGAAGCATCCCTTCAGATTGGCATCACAAATGTAGAGGTTTATGAAGACTTAAACCTCATTATCTCACAAGCTCTCGAGAAATGGAAAATTAGAGAGGAGCGGTTGGTTCCTTACCATAAGCGCTTTAAAGAGTTGGCCAATATCTTTTATGACTTATCTTTTCATTACCTTCCTAAAACTCATAATAGGTTCATCGATGTATTGGTAATCCTTCCATCTATGATAGAAATACACGATGGGTTCATTATCTATGCTATTTTGATAAGCATTAAGTGCCAAATGAGCTTTCAGGCTCATTGCATGGACATTCAAGAAGTCAAAGAAAAACCATGGTATTGGGACATTTATGTTTACCTCATAAAGGTGAATATCTTAAAGGTGCCTCTAAATCTGAGAGGAGAACTATTTGGCAATTGGCTAGTGGATAGATCCCCAGAGGTGATATCTTATACAAAAAGATGTGAAGTGGCATCCATCTTAGATGTGTGACCGATAAAGAAGCCTACAAAATCATGGAAGAAATCCATGGCAGAACATATGGAATCCACATGAATGGTTAGGCATTATCTGAAAAGATCATGAACTAAGGCTACTATTGGCTCAATATGAATGGGGACTGTGTTCGATTCACCTAAAGGTGCCCTAAATGTTAAGAGTATTCTAAGCTTCCTAAGCTACCATCTTTACCTCTCAATCTAATTTCTACACATTGGCCCTTTCCTATTTTGGGCATCGATTTTATTGGTAAGATTTCACCAAAGTCATTTATTGGTTATCAATATATCTTAGTCACCATCGACTACCTCACCAAATAGGTCGAAGTTGCACCTTACCAAACTCTGGACTCAAAGAAGGTAGCTCATTTCATTAAGGCAAACATCATTGCTAGATATGGTGCTCCATATGAACTTATATTAGATAATGGTTCTCACTTTTAAAAAGAAGTGTTCACCCTCCTTCAAAAAGAAAAGATAGAGCAGCATAGGTCATCCCCATACAGACCTCAAACCAATGGTGCAATTGAAGCCGCGAACAAAGTAATAAAGAACATACTTAAGAAGATGAATAACAATTATAAAGGTTGGCACCTACACCTACCAAGTGCCCTCAATGGGTATCAAACTACATACAAATTAGCTATCAGAGCCACACCATACTTACTAGTCTATAGAATGGAAGTAGTTCTCCCAATAAAGTTGGAAATCCAAATAGCCAGATTTCTTTAAAAAGCTTATATTTATATACTCGACTAGCAACATGCTTACTATGAGTAGCTCAATTTGATTGATGAAAAAAGAATGGAAGCTCTACACCATACACAAAACTATTAGATTAGGATTACAAAGCACTTTAAAAAGTGGGTTCGAAGTCACAACCTTAATGAAGGTGACTTAGTCCTCAAAGAAATTAGACAAGTTGTAAATGACCCTCGAGTGAAATTCAGACCTCCTTGGAGTGGACTATACATCATAAAGAAGATGATGTCAGGCAGAGGCATCATCCTGATGGGAATCAATGACAATGAGTTTAATCATCCCACTAATCTCAAACAACTTAAAAAGTACTTCATTTAGTATTCTTGTTGCATGAGCATGCATTCAAGCATCATCATTTCTGTAACAAGAACTACATGGACCTGATTCTCCAAAATAATAAGTTGTATTCAAAATTTGAAATTTCAAAATTAAATGTAAGGAGATAGTAAGCAACCCCCATGGGTACTGTCTAAAGCATTCAATAAAATCAAATGTTTCATTCACTTACATTTGGGCTCTTTAACATTGCATGCAAGAGTTAAAAATATTAAATAAACAAAATTTGAAAAAAGAATGATACCCGCTAAGCTGAAAACCTGAAAGGGCGGGTTAGGTAAAATTAAGGGTACAACCTGCTGACTGAAAACCGAAAATGCAGTCTAGGCAATAATTGCTAAGTTGAAAACCTATAAAGGCTGACTTAGGCAAAAGTATGAGTTTAAACAAACAAACAAAAAATTAAGGTCTTATTCGTCTTTTGGAATATTGAAAACAAGATATTTGATACCAAAAATTAAACAGAAATAAAAAAAATAGAAAGTCTTATTCTAAAAAATCTAAATCTAGACTTAAACTCAAACCTTAATCTCAGTCAGAAGAGCATATCATTTTTCCTTCTCCATTGGCCAACACGTCTCGATCCACCACACAGTGTATGCAGACAGCATACCATAATCATCACTTGGGACCACCATTTCCCTCATAAAGTCTCTGATCCAATGAAAGAGAACAACTCTAGCTACCTAGTCATTTACCACAATGGCCTCAAATAATGGACCATTCAGGGGTATGTCCCGATCATGTCCCATCCAACGAAGGATTCTAGTAGCTTAGTACCAAGACACATGGATGAAAGCAAGCAAATATGTGTGCTTATACCCCTAACTCCTCGGCATGAACTGCTTGATGGTGTACCAGTTAGGATTCCAAAGCTAATTCAAAGGATTTCATTCCATTTGCTAGCTAATCCAGTCCCTTTTAGAGCCAAAATGAATGACAATCCTTCGAGATCGATACCAAGATATAGAGTAGTTTGGTCTATTAATTCTAGGAATAATCTTGCGATGGTCCCTCACTAGATTCAAAGCAAAAATAAAAAATTAAGCCTCAGAACATGCAAAAATAGATAAGCATTAAAAAGGTTCACATACCTGGAGTAGAGTTGGGCTTATAGAACAAAGTCCCCCTGAATTGCAATGGTGATCTTGGCTTAGTAGCGTCTCAGCCAAAATAATGCCCACAATTGACTTACCTTTACCCATTTGGGGTATCAAATCAACCACCCTTGCATCTCTCCATCTAACTGGGCCCATAAAGATGTAGCTCACTATCAATCCAAATGCATAGGCCTTCAATCTCTAGGCCATCCAGACAGATTCATCCTTTCATTCCTTCCAAAACATCTAGCCCAAGGCAGGCAAGTCGACTAAATCATCCTTCATAATATCAGAAGCAACCTCTATGCTCAAATCCAGTAATCTCTTAAAAGAATTGAAATAACCCACCCATTCAACAGTAATAGCTAGATCAACCTTGGGCTCTGCACTGAGCAAAACTGAAAATCCCTCTAAGGTAGGACACATCTCGTCTATACTCGCCCCAAAGCGAAACATGTGATCTACAGGATCTAAAAAGCGTTTACAAGTGTTTAGAAATTCCCAGTCACCTTGACACCCCTGAGTGTCAGGAGAGAAGCCATGCCATATTTCTCGAGGTTGATTATGCTCACTCCGTCCAGTTTCTTACACCAACCATGCATTATGTAACTGAAAAAGGGTTCCATATTGTAGGGTAAAAAGAAAAGAAATTTACTTTTACTATAAAATAATTTTACTACCTAATGGTTTTCTAAGTTAAAAATAGAATTTCGTACTCCAATTTATACTGGCACATAAACTGAGGTGCAAAAAACTGAGTTTTGAATGATGAACGCACGGGGTAGGACAAAACAAATGCTTTTTGACCTAAACGCATATGTTTGCTCTAAATTGCATATGTTTTGAGCTAAACGTATGCGTTTAGATGCCACATTGTTGTCCTAATAATGGACACCAAGGGGGAGGGGGTAAGTGTTAATTTGTGTATTAAAACTTTTTTAGGTTTTGTAAAAAAGATTTTCAAGTTTTGATTCTTTAGAAAAACCTTTTCAGTTAATAGTAAATAATCTCACAATATAAATGAACTAAGAACTTAGTATGTTTGAGTAATCAAATTTCAAGCCATTAATCACAGTACAAAAATAGAGCAAGTATAAATAATTAAAAGAGGAGATTGAGAAGAGATTGCTCAATCTATTTTTATAGTGGTTTGTAGTAACGTCCTCCTCTATCCACTCTCTCAATCAACCCGATTGAGGTTCCACTAAGCCAAACAAAGCTTCCTCACTTCTAGTTCTTCGAGATTTCACCCACTTTTACAAATGGAGAAACAACTCCAAATATAAGGGTTTATAAATATTTTTCAGGTCAAAATACTTGGTTACAAAGTGCTAAGATAAAGATTCTTAAGTGAAAACCTAGCCAAATGATTTTCTTAAATCTAAGGGTGTACAATGAAGTGTAAGGGCTTAAGAAAATAAAAAAGATTGAGCTTAAAGATCAAAGAAAGCAAGAACAATTGCTTATAATTATAATATAATGGTTCTTGTTAGTTCTTGTAAGTTCTTAACTTTATTTCTAGTTAATCCTTATATATGTATGCCATCTTGGAGCAAAAATATTGTCTCCAATGTTCTAAAAGTACCACCAATGTCAACTTCAATGGTTTTTGATAGGCAGCATGCGCTCGTATAGCCCTGACTGCATATGAGCGTATCTGTTAGGTAAGTTTGAATTTAATAGCCATTGGAGAGGTTACATTCGTATGGTGTCCTATCAATACGGACATATCCTTTTGCCCCAGAATTACCAATCTTCTCTATACTAGCATACGGTTGTATAAAGACTACTCTATATGGGCATATCCATTTGTCCTTATATGCTCATATCATTTTGTACTGGCATATGGTCATATAGAATTGCATCTATACAGTCGTATCCACTTCTGCATATAAGCGTATTGAGAAATAGCATATGGGCGTATCCACCTATTTCTGTACTTTTTGAACATACTTTGATTCTAAATCGATTGTTAATTCATTTAAAGTGTGTGGGTATAATATTTAAACACCAAAAACATAAGTTCATGCATTATGCTCATAATAAGCTCAATCAAACACAATTTTAACATATGCATTTCATGAAATCGAATAACTACACTAACGGTTTTGGAATCATCAAAATGTGGAGGACAAGAATCTCCCCCTTTTTTATGATGATAAGACCTTAGTCTTGTTTCAAGTAAAAAAACATGAAATGTTATAAAACTAAACATAAAGTGTTTGTCCAAATATTGTGCAAAAAATTTGGTATTACTCCCCTTATAGATATGATAATATTTTTTATGAAAATTTTGCATTTAAAGCTTTAAAAGATATGAGAATGCAAAATCCATCAAAGCTTGATAAAAACTTGAGGTATTAAGCCTAACCTTATCAATCAAAGATTTTGTTCAATAAGTATTCATACAAGCAAATTTTCATAAGTTATATCATGTAATACAATTATATCAACAAAACATTAGGCTTGAAACATCAACTTTCTCCCCCTTTTTGTCATCAGACAAAAAGGTAAAGAAATAGCAAATGTGTAAATGGATTCAACAAGATTCAAAATAGCATAAAAATCATATCTATGAATAAGCAACATTAAGGTCATAATCAAGCCAAAATATAACAACCAAAACCAAATTAAATGATAATGGTTCATAAAGACCAATGTACCATAAAAATAAAGGTAAACAGAAATAAACAAAAAATGCCACAGTGTTTTAAAAATAGAAGAAAAAACAATTTGGTTGGGTTAAATGGAATTGATTTTGGTTTAAGCTTCCAGAGGAGGTAGAGGTTGTTACTGGAAGTTCTTCATGAAAGTGCTCATCATGTCGTAAAGTTCATCTTAGTGCTTCCCATATGTTGTCAACATGTCATGCTTCCTATCTTTCCTATCCCCAATGGTTGAAATTTGGTCTTGCAAAGTTCCAATATGGCCTTGAACTTCAAGGAAAAATTTTGCCAATTGCCTTAAGTTCTCATCAATCATCTCGAGGACCATATCGGGTAACCTTCCTCTTTACTTATAACCTCTTCTTCACTAAGATTTTCCATTTTGATTTCCTCATCATCACTAAAATCTTCATCTCCTTGACCTTATGCTACCACTTGTGCACGCTGGGCAATTTTTGCTAGTGCGGGAGGAGCGGAATCTAGTGCAAGCACATACTGTCACCCATCAAGTCGAATTAGCCTAATATTCCTTCAAGTTTCAAGATATAGGTTATTTACCTTCTTTCTTAAAAAAACATGAGGCTCATAAAATTTCTTATTAAATGCCCCGACTTGTGTAGCTCTAAGCATCACCTTCCAACCCCATGGAATTTTGCCCTTGAGCCGAGTTAAGTAATGCTTCCAAGCAATGATCAAGAACATAGCACCATTGATCTTGAAATTATTCATCAAGCACTCCAGTAGGAAGATCTCAATAAGTTTAATCTTACTATGGTTCTTTTTACTCAAGAGGGAAGACACAATAATCTTTTGTGCCATCCTTAGTCGCACACTTGTGATTTCTGAAGATTTGACATTATGCTTAATTGGCAAATCCAATCCATTAGTCTATTACTTCCAAGTAGCTTTTCCATTTCATTTATAGGGAAAACCCTGAACTATTGCCCAATTGATGAGCTGAGCTATGGTATTCTTAGCCCATAGTTTTTGTCATTAGTGTTGTCATCCAACTTGAGGGTTGAAAAGAACTATAAGGTGAGGTTGTGATAAACTTCTTGGGAGATAATAGGACACTTCTAATTAGGGAATAAAGCTATTAGAAAATTCCTTAGGTATTTCTTAACACTAATTTCTTAAGTTTTTCTAAATTCAAAGGAATTCAAGTGGCTAGAACACCTTGTTTAATTAAAGTATCACACCTATTACTAGCCACAAGGTCATTAAAACTTAACCCAAGATTATAAGAATGAAAGCTTACCCGAGGTGTTCTTGTTGGAGCATCTCTTTGTGTCCTTATTCTCCTAGTTCCAGTGCCTCTAGATGAACTTGCCATATCAGGGTCAGTCCTTCCCCTCTTAGCACCACTACTCTCTCTTCTTAATCTTGTCAAATGAGTGATTGAGTAACCAATGAGGAATTTCGTGAAATTTGGTTTTTTGGGTTAGAAATAAATTTTGAAAAAAACTGATGAAATTAGGTTTTAAATAGAGATTTAGAAGTAAAGAACAATGACTTGATGATGAACCAAAAACTAAAATCACAGAGAAATTCTGAAAATTGGAGTTTAGGGGGAAGAGAATTGAAAAGGGCTGAGAAGAGATAGTTTTAGGATTCTAAAAACTATAGTATCGAACTAAGATACAGACGAATAGAAGGTTTTCTATATGGGCACTTATGCTAGTACAAAATGCTTTTGAAAAATTTAGGCAACTATATATAGGCATATAGAAGGTTTTTTAAATGGGCGTATGCTAATACATAATGTTTTTGGAAATTTTAAGCAACTAGATATGTGTGTATGGACAGGTGCTTGTACGAGCGTATGCAATGCTGGATTTTTTACAAGTATAGATTTTGAGATTTTAAAAAAGTTTCTATGGAATATGTGATATGTTTACACTTATACTCATTTATGGCAATATAATTGATCTATAAATTATCTTAAATTGAATTAATTCATCAAAATTGCGCCAAATCCATTTTAAGTTCATTCAAATAACAACACAACAAGTATGCTACACACAAACGCATCATATTATCAAAGGAACACATGTTCATCAAAATATGGACATTCAATCTCACCAAATGAAGAGGTTTAAGGTTATATTATACCGGAGAGGCATCAATCATGCCCATTTCTCTTCGAATGCAAAAGAAAGCTTCTTTGTCACATTGTTTAGTGAAGATATCCGCAAGTTGATGCTTTGTATCAACAAATTCAAGTACTATATGCCCTTTTGATGTATTGTATCTAAGAAAATGATGTCTTATATCTATGTGCTTTGTCCTTGAATGATGAATGGGGTTTTTGGACAAATTTATGGCATTTGTATTCTCAAATTTAATAGGAATGCAATGCCTTGCCATAATCCTCAAGTTTCATTTTCATCTAAAGAAGTTGAGCACATCAACAAGTGGCTACTATATACTCCGCTTTTGCAATTAATAATGCTATTGAGTTTTGCTTTTAGAAAACCATGATACTAGCATACCTCCTAAAAATTGAGATATACCACTGGTGCTTTTCCTAATGAGCTTACATCCCCCAAAGTCTACATCTGAATAGCCAACCAAATGGAAACATGGACCTTTTGGATACCATAAACCAAGATTTGACATATCCACTTAGTATCTTAGGATTCATTTGACACAAGCAAGATAGGATTCCTTAGGATTCGATTGGAATTTGACACATATGCATACACTATGTAATATATCGGGTCTAGATGTGGCCAAATAAAGTAAAGACCCTATCATGCTCTTATAAAGTTTAGTTTTAATGGAATTACCTTTAGTATCAATATCCATTTTGACCATAGTGCTCATAAGAGTGTTGTGTGGTCTTGCCTCATCCATGTCAAACTTCTTGGGTAGCTCCTTTGCATATTTCATCTAGTGAACTAAGGTGCCATGCTCCAATCACTTGATTTGAAATCCCCAAAAGAAGTTGGGCTCACCCATCATCCTCATTTCGAAATCACCTTGCATAGATTTAGAAAATTACTTTCAAAGTAATTCATTAGTACCATCAAATATAATATCATCAACATAGATTTTAACAATTAGAGTGTCTTGCCCTTGGTTTTTAATGAAGAGTGTGGTGTCAACTTTGCCTTTAATAAAACCTTTTTCAATAAAAAAGTTGCTCATCCTCTCATACTAAGCTCTAAGAGGTTATTTTAAACCATATAAAGCTTTTTTAAGTTTAGAAACATGATTTGGATATTTAAAATCTTCAAAAATAGGAGGTTGTTCAACATAGACTTCTTTTTGAATAAAACCATTTAGAAAGCCACTTCTAACATCCATTTGAAAAAGTTTGAAGTTTTTAAAGCATGAAAAAGTAAGTAACAATCTAATTACTTCTAACCTAGCTATGGGAGCATAAGTTTCATCGAAAGACAATAACTTCCACTTGTGAATAACCTTTAGCTACCAAACAAGCTTTTTTTCTTACCCTATTTCCGAATTCATCAATATTGTTCTGAAAGAACCATTTGGTACCAATTATGGGATGAAGCTTTAACCTTGGTATTAACATCCATACTTTGGCTCCTCTCAAATTGATTGAACTCTTCTTGCATTGCTAGTGCCTAATGCTCATTTTTAATAACTTACTCCACACTTTTTGGTTCCACCAATGACAAGAACACCACATATTCACAAGTGTTGTGAACTTGTGATCTTGTCCGCACTCTTTAGGTAGGATCTCCCATGATTTATGTCTCCATGAATTCACTCCTAGCCCTTGGGTGTTGAGTCTCCCTTTGTTGTGAAATGGCTTATATCTCCATGATTTCATTTAAGTGTGCTACCATTTCATCAACCATAGGCAAAACATCCTTTTGGTTCATTGAGTCTTCACTAGACTTTGGTTGCTTATCCTTCTTTTCTTCTAAGGTTAAGTCATCCATCATGATCTCTATTGTTTCTACATGGTCATCATTCCTTACTACACACTTAAAAGTAAATTCATCAAATATAACATGAATGAATTCTTCAACTAAGAGTGTCCCCTTATTAAAGACCCTATAGGCCTTAGAATAACTAGAATAACCAAAGAAAATTGCTTCATCCGATTTAGCATCAAATTTTCCCAATTATCTTTACCATTATTATACACATAGCACTTGCAACCAAATGCATGAAAATATGATATATTAGGCTTTTTACCCTTCCATAGCTCATAAGTTGTCTTTTTTAGTATGGGTCTAATCATAGCCCTATTAATGATGTAATAAGAAGTGTTTAGGGCTTCGGGCCAAAAATATCTAGGCAAATCATTTTCACAAAGCATGGTCCTAACCATTTCTATTAATGTTCTATTTCTCCTTTTAACAACACCATTTTGTTGTGTAGTCCTAGATACCGAAAAGTTATGCTCAATGCAATATTTTTTGAAATAAAAAATTTGAAATTTGATTTCATGATCACTTCTTATGCATGTTATGGAATAACCTTTTTTATTTTGCTAAGAGTTAGCTAAAGGCATGAATACACCAAAAGCTTCATTTTTATGTGTAAGAAACAACACCCATGTAAAGTGTGAAAAAAATCATCAATAATGACCAAAATTTAATGCTTACTGCCAAGGCTAGATGTTCTAGTTAGACCAAACAAATCAAGATGTAAATGTTGCAATGGTCTAGAAGTTGAAATCAAATTTTTAGGTTTAAAAGAACTTCTAGAGTGCTTACTCTTAGTACATACAGCACAAACACTTTCATTTTTAAAAGCAATTTTGGTCAAACCTTTTACCAAATCTTTTCTTGAAAGTTTAGATAGAACATCCATACTTTCATGGCCTAGTCTCCTATGCCATAAAGTAGGATCCTCATCCTTTGAGGAAAATAAGCAAAGGTGTTTGTTTCCTTAATTTCTCAAATCCGCCATATACACATTTCCATTGCGGTAACCAATGAATGCAATTTTGTTTGTCTCAATGTCAATGACCTCACAAATGAGTGCATCAAGTGAGACTCTATAACCCTTATTACATAATTTACTAACACTGAGAAAATTATGTTTCAAGTTATACATAAATAATACTTTGGAAATGGTAAATTCATCGTTATCTATTGTGCCAACTCCATAAATTTTACCTTTGGAGTTGTCTCCAAAGCTCATAATTCCTCCATCTTTCTCTTCAAGCTTGAGAAATTTTTCTTTATCACCCGTCACGTCCTTTGAGCATCCACTATCAATCACCCATTTCTTTTACTTGGAATTGATGATAGCCTACACATGCATAAAATCATAACTTTTTGATGGTATCCATTTTGTCTTGGGTTCATTCATGTTAGTTCCACTTGGATC
>CAOJBK013571334.1:0-12415 GCA_948294925.1 Codiaeum variegatum
ATGAGAAAATAAAATGAGACTATCCAGAAATAATAAGAAACTGTGACAGTCATGCTGCAAGCCCAAGAATATACTATCCTAAGTAAAGTTCAAGCTATTCTTACTTAATCTAGGATCCAACCTGCCAACCATGCTTCCACCTCATCAAATTCAAGGAAGGAACCCATAATTAAAGATGTGATTGTCTTACCTCCATAAAATGACCGTGGAACCACTACTTTGACTGCCCCTGATATGGATCCTTTCCCAAAGGGGGACCAAGACCATCCATTGCACAAGTCCATGGCTGAAAAGTATGAGGAAATGTAGAAGACCCTCATTTCTCTTTAGAAAAAGGAGAATGTCATTGACGTGAAAGCTCTGATTCCATTTCCCAATGCTAAGCTTTCCTAAATTCCTAGTGAATGTATTTGAGAAGTTCGATGGAACTTCTTACCTTTCCTCTCACTTGAGGATTTATGATGGCACATTACACCCTTTAAGAATTGTAGGTGAGATCTTTGCTCAACTATTTCAGCAGTAGCTTACTGGTGCGGCTCTGAATTGGTTTGTTTAATTAGAAAATTCTAAGAAATTAACCTAGGAATTGATTTGTAATGAATTTGTAAATCAATAGATAATGAGGTGATTGATGTTAAAAGAAGGGATCTAGAAACTAAAAAGAAACTCCCGAAAGAAACCTTCTCTTCTTTCATAACTAGGTGGAGGAAGAAAGCCTCCCAAATGGTAAATAAACCATCTGATTCTAAGAAAATTGGCATCATTATCAAGAACCTATTACTTACGTATCGAGACAGACTAATGACACGGTATCTTCAAAACTTCAAAGCCTTAGTTAATGCCAGCTCACGCCTTTATGATGGGCTGGACTCTGGCCTTATCAAAGATAAAACCTAAACCTCATCCTCTCACTTCAAAAAGGTGAATGTTACTTAGAAAGAAGGGTAAAGTCAATGCAATTTTAACTCATAAACCCATTCAAATTAAATGGAGAGAATTCACCAACATATGAGGGTTAACATTAAATTTCTTTCTTAAGGAATGTCTGAAGAAAGAAGCATTCAAGCCATTAGAGCCAAAACATATTCCAAATCCTCAACCCAAAAACTTCAACATGGTAGAGAGATGTGACTATCACTAAGGGCCTGACCATAAAATAGATAATTGCAAGGCCCCCAGGTATAAAATGCAAGATTTTATTTAAGTTGATGAGCTCCTTCTACACACCCCGAACATTGGCGCCATCCCTCTTCTCGAGCATAATGTGAATGCAATTCTAGTTGAATTTGATTAAGGGGATTCTACACATCTTATCTATAATGTTGTACACTTGAGTAATTACCACTACACTGCAGAGGATCAACCTTCTTTAGGAAAGTCTATCTCCCCAAATTGCTCACCCTCAGTTTGCTAACCTTCCTTAGGTAGGTCATTCCAAAATGATTATTGTTGTGTAATTATTGACTTGAGACACTTGGGTGATGAAATCGATGCCATCATAAAGAGTGGGAGAATAAAACAAGCACCTGTTATTCCTCCATAATCTACAAGCCAAACTATGGCTCAAAAAAAGGGAACCTATGAACATGAGGAGGACCCCTTGCTGAAGCAATTGGAAAAGACTTAAGCGAACATTTCCATATGAAGTCTGCATATGTCTTCTGATCCTTACCGCCATGCTCTTTGTAAGGTAAAAAGTCAATGTCAACCCCTAACCGATATATCTCTAGAAACTTTGGTTGCTTCCATTACAAGTTCTGCCAATGGGACATAATTCTCCTTCACAGACAGTGAAATCCCACCTGGGGGACCTCGTAATGTCACTCTCTATATCACAGTCATTACAAGAGAAAATACTATCCCAATGACTCTGGTCGACAATGGCTCTGCTCTTAATGTCTACCCACTCAAAGTGGCAAGTTCCCTAGGTCTGAGTGCTATTGATTTCACCCATTTAAATCAGATTGTTCGGGCCTCTAACAATTCAAAGAGAGAAGTTTTAGGGGTGGCAACTGTAAGGGTTATATGCCCTAGAGCATGTAAGTTGTATATATATTTGTAATCTTAATCCCATAATGGCTATTAATATATATGATTCATTTAATGATTCCATTCATTTTAGTGATTAATTTATATATGTTCCATAAGTCTCATGTTAGAGAATCTATTCTTAAAGAGTTTAGAAATATGGAGATAAATTATCTTTGCCATTAACTTTAAAGCAGTCCACGATCATAGGATTATTGGTAGGAGTGTCATTAATCCGAAAGACTGTCACCTCTATTATCATCCATGACAAGTATGAGATACTTATTTGTATGGAGGTAATGAGCCTCATGGTATAGACATGTGATGTTGTGACAATACGTTGACACACTCATGTGATGAGTAAGTCAAATAGTGACACTAAATGATAGATACATAGGTTTTATCCACTAGTCAATATCTTATCATCTAGATCATAATTGTGCATATAATCCTCAGACTTGAGGTGACATGTTATCTAGCATATTAGTGGCTATGGTTTGTTACTACTGACATACTGATGTTATCCAAGTATTGGTATATGGCATGTGATGATCATAATCAGTGATATATTGATATAAATGATCTCCAAGAAAGGATTCATTAACTTGGATAAACAAGGAAGGAATCCTATGACTTCTGGTTATTCTTGCTACTCAAATCCTTGGCCAAGGTAGTTAAGATTCACTAGAAAGAGTTTCTAGTAGGAATTGGTTTATCGAGAACTTAAACCGAATAAAAGTCATATGATCTGGTATATAGGGTTTGACTACTCCATAACCCTAGCTAAGATTTTGAATAAATAATAAAGGGATTTGAGTGAACGGTATTTATGATCAAGAGGTATGAAATTTTACTTATTTTTCCATTACATTTAGGTATATTTTTGCCCATAAATTTAGTTTAATGAGTTTGTTAAGTGTATTTTAGAGAAACTCATGAAATAAGGTTCAAAATGGAGTTATTCAATCAAAATATGGAGTTCCTGAATGAGTGGAAAAATTGGAGAAGAAAATTTGAGAAAATTTCAAATGCACCGGTCTTGCGTACTAACCTTCGAGGTCGTGCCGATCTCTATTCTAAAATAGCCTTAGAGTTTAAGAAATTTAACTACCTCACAGTCCATGTGGATATTAACTTAAGTCGTGTGTCAAACCATGAAAGTTACTGGATGAACAACTTTGAGAGAATTAATTTTAAAGCTGAATGCACAGGGAAGAATTTAGACACGCACAGGCTGTGCGCGTGCAATATGGAGTCGTGCGTAGGAGATTTCCTATGAGAAATTTATTTTCAAGACAACTTCTAAATCTAAATTCGAATAGGATTCATACTAAGATTTCAAACTTCAAGATGACTTGTTCCTCTATTTATACAAGATTATTAAAGAGGAGACGAGACAAGAACAACCTAACACTATACCATCCTCATCATCAATTTCCATCATCAAATTGAGAGAGTTAGTTTAGAATATCTGTTTTATTTTACTTTCATTATTTTTCATTATTTTCTTTAGTTTTTCATCCATTTAGTTATTATTACAGATTGAAGTTGGAGATTGGGTTTTTCTACTTTTTAATTAAGCTTTTTTCTTAACTTAATTTCTCTAATTTTGGGTTTTCTTTGTATTAAGGTATTAAACATGATTTCTTTTATAATTATTATGAATTTGTTGAGTTCTAGATCAGTCATGAACTAAATTTGTATTTGTCTTGAGATTGAAGCATGAAATAGTCTTGATATGATTAATTGTTGTTAAGTTTATTTTTAGGTTTAACTTTTGCTTAAGTGAATTGAATTTATGATTATAAACAATTGCTTGATCACTAATTAATTTATCCTAGAGTTCAGACAATGGAGCAAGAGTGGAAGTCTAAACCTGGAACTATTCAATTAAGATTCTAAAACAAATTGAGTTAATAAGTTTTGGTCTTAAATCCTTTGATTAATACATATTTTCTCTAGATTACATCTATTAATGCGTTATATAGACTAGTGTAAGATCCAGTTGAATGATTGTATTGAACATTGGATCATTAAATCTAAGTAATAGAATTAATAGCTTAAAATCATAAAGGATAGATTATGGATTGTCAATTTCTCTATACAATGTTCATAACATTGCATACCCATATTCATTATTTGCTTGCTTTTTTATTTAATTATTTTATTTACTTTTTCAGTCAAAATATCTTTTACTTTTCGTGCAATTTAAGAAATAAATTAATAAAGTTTAAATAGCCATAATAAAAGGTCCTTGAGGAATACAACCTTAGGTTCTCATTCTGTGCTATGATAGCCCATATACTTGAGGTCGCTATTTGTTAGTATATTTCAAGGCGAATAAGTTTTTGGCATCGTTGTCAAGGATCAAATAAAAGACTTTGATAAGCATTTTTTTCTTTTTAGTTTACTATTTTTATTTTTATTTTA
This sequence comes from Codiaeum variegatum, assembly GCA_948294925.1. Taxonomy (NCBI): domain Eukaryota; kingdom Viridiplantae; phylum Streptophyta; class Magnoliopsida; order Malpighiales; family Euphorbiaceae; genus Codiaeum; species Codiaeum variegatum. Next base: position 4,459 of record CAOJBK013571334.1, read on the forward strand.
TTTTTTATTGTTCATATTTTACGAACGGAAGGGGGTCTCATGAAAATGACCTTCTTCCTTTTGTTGATAACGTGTACAAGATCGAAGTTAAGAATAGAAGACAAAAAGACGTGGAAGATACACCAGAGATTCAAGATTCACTTACTGATAACAGAGAGATTGAGGTAGTTAACCCATAAAGCCAAGGAGATAGAAATCAAATTGATCCACCTAGAATCATGATTGACAAGGGGAGATTGATAAAAGAGTTTGCTCAGCCGGTCATTGGTACGACTACTTCTTGTGTGCAATTGGATACGACATCTAGAAACTATGAGCTTAAGTCTATTCACTATAATATTCTGTCGCCATTCCGTGGGATGGCCAATGAGGACCTTCTCAACTTTATTAGAGATTTCTACTCTATTATTCAGACCATTCCTCTTCAAGGTCTGATCAAATATTAATTAAGAATGAGGTGTTTTCCTCATACTTTGAAAGATGCTACTAAAACATGGTTGATGACTTTGCCTCCTAATTCTTTGACTATATGGGAAGATATATACATAAAATTTATGCAAAAATTTTACTCCCACCAAAAGACAGTTGACTTGCAGATAAAGGTCGCCATTTTTACTCATCTAGAAGGAGAACCTTTCTATGAGGCATGGGAACATTTTAAGATGGTTCAAATTTAATACCCACATCATCATTATTCTTTGCAATTACTAAATCAATATTTTCTATGATGGGCTGACTTACCATAACCAAAGGATTGTTGATAACACAGCTGGAGGTTCTATGAGCGAGGTAACCCCCAATGAGGCTTTTAGTTTGTTTGAAATGCTTGGAACTGATTCCTAGTAAAAGAATATAAGGGGTAGGTGAGCTATTTCACATGAGGTTTCTCATGGAAATGACATGGTTCAACGAATTGCTGAATTGACTCACCAATTTGAGTTTTTGAAAAAGCAAGGGAGCACATCGGTTCATGTTTCAGAGGTATGTGAGATATATGGACTCTATAGGCATGGTGTTAATGATTATCCTTTCGGCTTTGATTTGTTAGTAGTTTATGCCCTAGAGCTTCACTCAGCATGTGAATGTAAATAAAAACCTAAATGGCTTTAGTATATATGTTCTTTAAATGAAAACATTCCTTATATCAAAGGTATATATGTCCCTTAAGTATTCTATAAGGAATCTATTCTCAAAGATTTTGAGAATATGAGTGATAGAGTTCCCTTTTCATGGATGCTTTAAAGGTTCTTCATGGTCATAGGATTATTAGTAGAGACGCCATTAATTCAGAAGACCATCACCTTTATTTTCATCCATGATATGTATGAGATACTTATTGCCATGGAGGTAGTGAGTCTCATGCTACGGACATTTGATGTTGTGATAAAACTTGAACATACTCATGGTATGAGTAAGTTGAACAATGACGTTAGATGATGGATACATGGGTCATTACCTACTAGTCAATATCTCATCATCTAGATCATCATTATGCATATAATCTTTAGACTTGAGGTGACATGTTATCTGGCATATTGGTGGCTATGGTTTATTACTGCTTACATACTGATGCTAGTCAGGTATTGGTATATGGCATGTGGTGGCCATAATCAGTGGTATGTTGGGATAAGTTTTCAACCAAGAAAGGATTCATTAACTTGGGTAACCAAAGAAGGAATCCTATGACTTATAGTTGTTCTTGATATGCAAATCTCTAGCCATAGTGGATAAGGTTCACTAGAAAGAGTTTCTAGTTGGAACTAAGTTTATCGAGAACTCAAACTGGATAGAGGTCATATGATCTAGCACATAGAGTTTGACTATTCCATGTCCCTAACTAAGATCAGGAATCCATAATAAAGGGATTTGAGTGCACGGTAATTATGATTGAGAGGTCCATGCTAATGTCAAGGATATGATCACTAACATTCATTTCTAATTGGTTAATCGTGATATGTTATGTTATATGTCACTCATGACTTATGGGACTAAGTGTGGAATTAAGTTAACACACTTGGTGGGAAGAAAAGAGTTTTCTTTAGCCCATTACTAATTAGAACATGAACCTAGTAAGTCACATATCATATAGTAATTCCCATTAGCTTGTATCAATCATATTAATGATTAATGAAAGAATTTAACTAATTATTAATGATGATTAAATTAAACATGTAATTAAATTTACAAAGATGCTAGCATGTCTTGACGTTTAATTCACAAAAGGAAAATTTCACTTATGTCTTAGTTTGTATGAGATACAAATGGGTATGACTAATTGAAATGGTTTTAGACAAACAAATAAAATAATTAAGCTTAACATGAGATGTTAGCTTAATCCACATGAGATGTGATTAATTGAGGTTTAAAGGTATTCCTAATAATATGTCCTTAATCTTATTTACTAATTGACTAATCATAGTCAATAAGTCAACGAGACACAATTCCCCTTTTTCCTTCTTAATTTAAGGAAAAGGAAAAGGGTGGGTATGGGCTATAAAAGGGAAGGTGCCTCATCTTTTTGCCTAAGCTCACTCTACACATTTGAAGAAAGATGAACAATAATTCATCTTCTTCAACCTTGAGCTAGAGAGAGAAGCTCTCTAAGAGTTAGAGAGAGAAATCTTCAAATTCACACAAAATTGAGAGAAATAAGTTTATTTTGAAGAAGAGTTCTTCAAATACAAACTTATCGTCAATTTAACTTTGAGAAAGGAGTGCGGAGAAACATTCAAATCCAAAGCCAATCCTCAAGTCTCTAATTTTCAAGTAAAGGAGCAAGGATCAAACATTTAGGTAACCAAAGAGAGAGGATTCAAGCTTCTTGAAGAGAATTAGAGAATAAGCTTTTGGAAAAAGTTAGGTATGTTTCAAGCTAGAGGATTCACATGTGGAGAGATTAATGAAGGAGGGCGAGATGTACTTTTGCTTCTAACCTTTCTTTGTTCAACTTATGTTTTGCACACAATTGTTGAGATTATCCTTAGTTGAAGTTATGGGTCCAATCATAGGTTTAACCATTCATCAAAGAGTTTTATAAATGATTAAACCCTCTATGTCAAAAGATTTTTGACATAGAATTGATTTTCAAAGTGTCTGAAAATTTCAAATGATTTTGTTAAAAGAGTTTTGACAAAATGTTTTACTCAACTAGGTTAGGGAAAACTTTCAAAAAGTTTGAAATAGTGCCTAACCTAGTTTTGTTAAAAGAGTTTTAACAAAATTTAGTTTTTGAAAAAGTTTTGAAAATCAAAAATTGAATCCCATAGGGTTTTGTTTTCCAATTTCTTTTGCTTTTATTGTGTGACTCGTATTCCATCCTTCAAGTGGTAGCTGAGCCACCTAATTTATTGTGCAAAACCATGGTTGTGTTGCTGTGTTTATTAGAGAAAAATGTTGTGAAATCATGTGTCACGGTCTGCTGTTATGGCCCATGAGAGCTGTCATGGCCCAAATGAGAGACTGTGAGAATTGATTTCACATGGTTTAGAGAAGTAGTAGCTTCTTACGGTCTTTGTCACGGCCTGTGACACTGCCCGTGAGAAGAATCTTTCAGGTTAAAGTGAAGACATAAGCTTCTCATGGCCTGTGACACTGCACGTGAGAAGAATTCTGCCTTTCACGACTCGTGACACTGCCCTTGAGAGCACACTACCTTATGACAATTTCTCAAAGAGTTTGGGATTTTTTCTAAGCCTTCAAGCAATGTTTCTAGTGAACATAATTGGAATTTAAAGATGATTTTAAGTTGTTAAAATCATGTATATGAGATATTCAAAGTATGGAAGAGTTCCAAAAGGTTGAAGTTCTTCAACACATGCCCAATGTATAAGAGTTATATGTTTGTGTATTGTGTTATCTTGGCATGTATGGATGATCATGGACTTTTAACTTAACAAATGGACTTGTGGGGCATGTAATATTCTTTTATTTTATAAAGGATTTGTAATTAAGAGTTAATTGCTAGTTTAGGACTTAAATTCATTGAGCCTGCGAGCAATCTTTTCTTTGCAATCTCGCATTGATATACCAAGGATACTGATGTACACATGAGATATGGAGATGTAAGAGCAAAAGAAGGTTTAACCCATGAAGATGCCTAGTGGGAGCATGAAGATTAGAGCAATCTTAGAATGCTTATAATTTGATAACCTAAAGCCCTTACTCTTTCCTTGTGGCTAAGAATTGAGGCCTTAAGTCTATGATCACGCCTATATGTATTATGTCCACTATATATATATATATATATGTATATTGCATGTGATGCATATAAAATGGATAATGTGCAAAGTGAGACCTTATTTAATAAGACCCAAAAATCTTCCAAAGTTCAATATTAAGTTATGGCTCTCCAATGGAGTAATGAAACTTAGAAACATATTTTCGAACTTATTTTCTTGAATTCATTGTATAGCATGAGATGTTATGAGTATGAGATACATTGTGTGTTAATAATGACAATGTGAACCTAAGCCATGCGATGTTAAAATCATCAAACTCACTAGTCCATTGGGTTTAACTTAACTAATTTGAAAGGCCAATAACGGTCATGTGCACCTGAGGTTGGAAGCATTAGGAGCCAATAGATTGAATCTCACATGATATGTGATGAACAATAGTTGTTTACTTGTAATAATAAATCACAATATAGACAATGTGTATCGTGAGGGAATGAAAGAACAAGAGTTGTTCACTTGAAAGATTTTAATTCGCCCCAATGGAATCTCCATTTCCTATTTTGAAAGTGTAGGATTCACTAAGTTAGTGGGAGTACTATCTTGATTAAAGACCAAATCAAATAGTAGATTTACATTTCACATAAAATAAAGATGATCTTATTATTTTCTACCATTAATCTGTTAACATGAATGAATCTTGTCCACTAATTAAGCATAACTAATGAATAAAAATCATGGGGCCAAACTATGTGGATTGGTTGGGAACTTATAATTTGTCCTAACTTATGAGATAGGTATGGATAAAGAAATCTACTTAGGAATATTTTCACTTAGAAAAGAAAGAGTTTCCATTGCTTTGGAAATTAGAAATATATTGTCGAAAGGTATTTAGAATACCTTAAGGATAATAGCAAGAGAAAGAGATTTATGAACCTTGAAAACGGGATAATTTTCAATTATTATACTTCTAATGTGCCAAATAGTTTGATTGCATTAACCTTGTGAAAGTAAAAACAAACAAAAAGTTTGGAGAAAATGGGAATTAAAGTGTTTTTTCAAAGGCAATTGGAGTAAACCCTATTGATATGAGATATCATGTTTTTGTTGAAAAAAAATTTTGCATTTACCTAATGTCATCAAAACATTATTTCTTAAACTAGTATGAGTTCTGAACTCAGACTTTAAGAAATATATCTCTGTTATTATAATAGAGTTATTGACATGGATTATACTTAATTGTTTTTATTATAAGATAATGGAACAAAAAAATATCTCCAAGCTTAAGTAATATTAATGCCATGGTTAAATCCTAATCCTAATTCAAAAATTAATTTAGCCTCTTAGATAGGGCATTTAACCAAAGATAAAGATTCTAAGGTTGGAGAACATGGGGATCCTAAATGGGAAGTGAACCTACTCTGACTTATGAATCTTGCATCCAAGACAAAAGTGACTAGATCACCCTTTGTTAGATAAAGTGGAAGAGCTAAATAAATTTTTGAATTCATACATGAGATGTATGTGATCTATTTAGTTAAATGGATTAAGGAGGGTGTCTATGTTTCATCCCATTTATAGACAATCTTTCAAGATTAGAGCATGTTTATTTGATAAATTGTGTTTCATCTCATTTACAAATGATCTTTAAAGATTAGAGCATGTTTATTTGATGAAATATAGATATGAGTTATTTGAAGAGTTCAAACGATTCATGAACGAAGTTGAAAAACACACATCTAAAGATATTGAAACCATTGATGACATTAAGGAAGTAAATTCTTTAAAACGGAGTTTGGAAACTTCTAAAAGGAAAATGGCATAATATTAAATATCCATTTTTGAAATGCCATAACCAAATGGTATGTCCAAAAGAGATAGTACCCTATGACAAAAGGTACATTTAATAATGAACTATAAATATTTGCAAATTTCTTTTTTGAGATTAGAATGTGAGGAAGCTCCCTACATCCTTAATAAAATTTCACCTTAATTTGTTTCTATAAATCCATATGAGATATGGTACAATAACAAGCCTTAAGTATGTTAAGATTTAGAGTGTTTATCTCACATTAATAAGCTAAGAAATAAGACAATTAGATGAGAAGTCTATTAAAGAAAGGTTTGTTGGATATCCTAAAGGCGATTTAGGATTCTATCATTATCTTCCAATGGCACACAAGTGTTGTTAGCCAAGTTGACCTTTTCTTGGGAAAGAGTTTCTTCAAGAGAATGGCATAGATAGTAAAATAATATAGGCTGAGCTATCATCCATAGAAATCCAACAAAATGGTCAAGTAAAATTGATCAACCCCATGAATAATTTTTTCCAGTTAATGATGTATCCACACAATAAAAAAAACCTCGAAGAGTTAGTATTGTATCTCACCTATTGGAGAGATATAGATTTCTTCATGGGAATATACAAGAGTTGTTCATTTATGAAGAAGTTGATCAAGAGTTGATCCTATTGGTATTGAGGAAACTATATGAGATATAGATTCTTCAAAATGGTAAAAGCTATGAAATTTAAATGGATTTCATGTAGACAAACCAAGTCTATGAACTTGTGAATTCACCTAAGGGGTGATTCCCATAAGATAAAAGGAATTTCAAGTGAGAGATTATCACAGACAGAAACATGACAACTGTGCATGCGAACCAAGTTTATGAACCTATAAATCCATATAAGGGGTAATTCCTATAGGAGAAAAATGACTTCAAGTGAAAGATTGGCGCATATGGAGATATCGTAACATTCAAAGAAAAGCTTACAGTAAAAATATTTTGCTATAGGGAAAAGGGTTTACCATTAGGTAATCTACTTTCCAAAGTTATGCTTAGATCCATTATAATTTTATTAGCAATTACAACACACTATGATTATGAGATTTGACATGAGGTGTCCATATCACTTTTCTTAGTGGAAACATTAAGAGAAAATTTTCATGGAACCACTTAAAGGTTTAGAACCTAAAGAAAATTCCAAAGTATGCAAGCTTAAGAGATCTATTCATGATCTTAACTAAACTTTGAGGAACTAGATTCATTGTTCTTAGTGAGGCAATCAAACAGTTTGATTTCATCAGGAACATAGATTAATATATAGGTACAAGAAGGTTAGTGGGAGCTCATTTTACTGTGTAAGTGTGTTAGTTACAACTCACTTCACTATGCAATAGTGTTAGTGATAGCTCACTTTACAATGCAATAGTGTTAGTGGGAGCTCACTTCACTGTGTAATAGAACTAGTGGGAGCTCACTTTACTTCTACTAAATATGGATGACTTTTATTAATTGATAAAATATTAACATGCTTATTAAATGTGAAAGACTATTTATCCCAAATTTTTTCCATAAGACTTAGGAAAGATCACTTATATTCTTGGAATTCAATCTATAAGATAGATTAAAAGAGAAAAATAGGTCTCTCCCAAAGTTAACACTTGGAAGGGTGTTGAAGTGTTTAACATGCCAATTTCCAAGAAGGGATATTTGTACTGGTAGTGTTACTAACATACATATGTCTAATCCATGATGAGATCATTGGATTATAGTCAAAGTTATCATTTAGTACTTAAGAAGGACTAAGGATTTAATTTTAACTAAATGGAAAAAAATATTTTGAGGATTCATGAATTCATAAAACTAGATGATAAATAGTTTATCATTGGATTTGTTTTAACCAGTAATAGAGGAGCAGTTTACTAGAAGAGTTCGAAGCATTGAATTACTGCAAACTTTATTACAGATGCTGAGTATTTTGCTGCATGAGATGTTGCAAA